>JAQGDQ010001795.1:0-25245 GCA_030141605.1 Tubiluchus corallicola
TATTCTAGTATAGGCTGTAGCCTAGGGCCCTTCAAGCTTTGGTAGCAGGGCTGGATTATCCTATATTCTAGTATAGGCTATAGCCTAGGGCCCTTCAAGCTTCAGTAGCAGGGCTGGCTTATCTATAGGCTATTATAGGCTGTAGTCAAGGGCCCATCAAGCTTTGGTAGCAGGGCTGGATTATCCTATAGGCTAGTATAGGCTGTAGCCAAGGGCCCATCAAGCTTTGGTAGCAGGGCTGGATTATCCTATAGGCTATTATAGGCTGTAGTCAAGGGCCCATCAAGCTTTGGTAGGAGGGCTGGATTATCCTATAGGTTAGTATAGGCTGTAGCCAAGGGCCCATCAAGCTTTGGTAGGAGGGCTGGATTATCCTATAGGCTATTATAGGCTGTAGTCAAGGGCCCATCAAGCTTTGGTAGCTCAGCTGGATTATCCTATAGGTTAGTATAGGCTGTAGCCAAGGGCCCATCAAGCTTTGGTAGCAGGGCTGGATTATCCTATAGGCTATTATAGGTTATAGCCTAGGGCCCTTCAAGCTTTGGTAGGAGGGCTGGATTATCCTATAGGTTAGTATAGGCTGTAGCCCAGGGCCCATCAAGCTTTGGTAGCAGAGCTGGATTATCCCTATAGGCTAGTATAGGTTATAGCCTAGGGCCCATCAAGCTTTGGTAGCAGGCCTGGATTATCCTATAGGCTAGTATAGGCTATAGCCTAGGGCCCATCAAGCTTTGGTAACAGGCCTCGATTATCCTATAGGCTAGTATAGGTTATAGCCTAGGGCCCTTCAAGCTTCAGTAGCAGGGTTGGATTATCCTATAGGTTAGTATAGGCTATAGCCTAGGGCCCATCAAGCTTTGGTAACAGGCCTCGATTATCCTATAGGCTAGTATAGGCTGTAGCCCAGGGCCCATCAAGCTTTGATAGCAGGCCTCGATTATCCTATAGGCTAGTATAGGCTGTAGCCAAGGGCCCATCAAGCTTTGGTAGGAGGGCTGGATTATCCTATACCCTAGTATAGGCTGTAGCCAAGGGCCCATCAAGCTTTGGTAGCTGAGCTGGATTATCCTATAGGTTATTATAGGTTATAGCCTAGGGCCCTTCAAGCTTTGGTAACAGGCCTCGATTATCCTATAGGCTAGTATAGGCTGTAGCCTAGGGCCCATCAAGCTTTGGTAACAGGCCTCGATTATCCTATAGGCTAGTATAGGTTATAGCCTAGGGCCCTTCAAGCTTTGGTAGCAGGGCTGGATTATCCTATATTCTAGTATAGGCTATAGCCTAGGGCCCTTCAAGCTTTGGTAGCAGGGCTGGATTATCCTATATTCTAGTATAGGCTATAGCCTAGGGCCCATCAAGCTTTGGTAGCAGGGCTGGATTATCCTATAGGCTAGTATAGGTTATAGCCTCGGGCCCTTCAAGTTTTGGTAACATTTGGTAAAAAATCTGTTTTTTCGCTACGGTTGTGTTGAAATATGTGCTAATTTGGTTTGCAATGAAATAGTAAAATGTTGATATTTCTCAAAGAATATTTTACTCAAACAGAAAACACAGCTAATCTAATGTATATCAAGACTTTGCAAGAAGTTTACTTCAAGCTATGTATAAATGAGGCTGAAATACATCACGAGTAAACTAGAATTAGACGATGGCTTCGTTTGAGGGGGTCCAAAAGGTCATAATTTGGCCATGGACCTAGCTTATACTGTCTTTACTTTCTCACGGACATTTGTACTGCATTGTGTGTAGTTACAGTTTCATACATACATTTGTTTCTATTGCTGTTTTGTACTTAATAATTGTACTTTGTTGTTTAACACATATTTAGAAATTTTCAGTTTTAAGTTGTTCTACTTCTCATTATAAGCTTAAAGGAAAGAACAAGTCACTACGTATGTTCGGTTTAGTTTATTGTTATCACTTAAACTGTTTGTGGTGTGCTAAAGGAAGGAACAAGTCACTCAGTACGTTGGGTTTATTTTACTGTTATCACTTAAACTGTTTGTGGTGTGCTAAATGAAAAGAACAAGTCACTCAGTATGTTGGGTTTATTTTTCTGTTATCACTTAAACTGTTTGTGGTGTGCTAAAGGAAAGTACAAGTCACTCAGTATGTTGGGTTTATTTTTCTGTTATCACTTTTTCGTGAAAATTTCTAAACTTTCCATAAAGATTTGACTTTTCTTTTAAAGAACCTTGATCAACTTACATAACAGTTATAGTATGTCAACATTAGTAGAGCGTTGGCTATAATAACTAAGACGCTAGTGAATCAAAAATGATTGAATTTCTGACCTCAGCATGCTGGTTTAAGAAATCGATAAGTCGGTGAATGTTTCTATTATTTTTATTTTGCTTCGCTGATATATCAGGTGGCGTTTTGATTTATTAGCAAGACAGTTGATGATGCTGATGATGATGATGATGATGATGATGATGATGATGATGATGATAATGATGATGATGTTCGTCCTTCGAATCGAAGATGACCATAGTGACAGGGGTAAAGGGTCAGTTTGGAGGGTTGTCATTCCTTGGATGAGCTCGAAGGTGACTGACTAGGCCAATTCTGGTCTAGAAATTTCTATAACATTTGGCACAGGTGAGGCTGGGTGTTTGGACCTGTTGTTGGGCAGTGTCACATGCCTTGCGTCTCCTGCGTTTCTCCTCTGCCTCCTCAATTCTTTTCGCCTCTGCTGTCTTAGCCCCTGTGGTGATGGCACTCCGCCATGCTGAGAGATCTTGTGCAAGGGTTTCCATTGAGCGGATATCCATGCTGAGCTCCTTGAGTGAGGCCTTCAGGCTGTCTTTTAACGTTTCTTTGGTCATCCAACCTTTCTCTTTCCAGACACAAGTTCTCCATAGAGCATCTCCTTAGGTATGCGGTTGTCTGGCACGCGAATCACATGTCCTGCCCACCAAACTTGTGTTTTGAGGAGGAGTGTATGGATGCTGGGATACTCAAAAATGGGATACTGAACCAGCAGAGATATTTTAGCCACGTTCGAGTGCTCATACATACGGGTGGCCGAGTGGTTATAGCAAGGCAGTTGCCACAAAAATAAAGGGCACAATTACTCTAGCACGTTCTCTATGTACAGACATTTCTTTTTGTACATTGCAATTATTTAAAATTTTCTATAACTAATTTTTTTATAGTTAAGTGTATGTCTGATTTCTGGTAAGCAAGTATATGATAAAACATTATAGAAAGTGTATTGTAATAGCGTTACATGTCGTTATCATATACTGCTCTGTTCGTACTAGTATTGTTCTGTGTTAATGAGTCAAAATAAAATTATACGATTACATAGTTGAAATGTTGTTTTTTGTTTATCTTTTACCAAGGGCGTATCCAGGTTTTAAAGTTAGGGGGAGTAAGCACATAAAACAGACGCCGTGACACATCAAACAAATTTAAACGCATGTGTTATGCATTTTAATCTTGTATTTAAAACCAAAACACGAGGAAGAAACACTTTCAAAGGAGGTACATAATTGTTTTTTGTATTTAAAATTAAAACACGAGGAAGATACAGTTTCAGCGGAAGTACATAATTGTTATTTTGTATTTAAAATTAAAACACGAAGGAGATACAGTTTCAAAGGAAGTACATAATTGTTATTTTATGTTTAAAATTAAAACACGAAGGAGATACAGTTTCAACGGAAGTACATAATTGTTATTTTATGTTTAAAATTAAAACACGAAGAGATACAGTTTCAAAGGAAGTACATAATTGTTATTTTATGTTTAAAATTAAAACACGAAGGAGATACAGTTTCAACGGAAGTACATAATTGTTATTTTATGTTTAAAATTAAAACACGAAGGAGATACAGTTTCAACGGAAGTACATAATTGTTATTTTATGTTTAAAATTAAAACACGAAGGAGATACAGTTTCAACGGAAGTACATAATTGTTATTTTATGTTTAAAATTAAAACACGATGAAGATACAGTTTCAACGGAAGTACATAATTGTTATTTTATGTTTAAAATTAAAACACGAAGAGATACAGTTTCAACGGAAGTACATAATTGTTATTTTATGTTTAAAATTAAAACACGAAGGAGATACAGTCTCAACGGAAGTACATAATTGTTATTTTATGTTTAAAATTAAAACACGAAGAGATACAGTTTCAACGGAAGTACATAATTGTTATTTTATGTTTAAAATTAAAACACGAAGGAGATACAGTCTCAACGGAAGTACATAATTGTTATTTTATGTTTAAAATTAAAACACGAAGAGATACAGTTTCAACGGAAGTACATAATTGTTATTTTATGTTTAAAATTAAAACACGAAGGAGATATAGTTTCAAAGGAGGTACATAATTGTTATTTTATGTTTAAAATTAAAACACGAAAGAGATACAGTTTCAAAGGAAGTACATAATTGTTATTTTATGTTTAAAGTTAAAACACGATGAAGATACAGTTTCAACGGAAGTACATAATTGTTATTTTATGTTTAAAATTAAAACACGAAGGAGATACAGTTTCAACGGAAGTACATAATTGTTATTTTATGTTTAAAATTAAAACACGAAGGAGATACAGTTTCAAAGGAAGGACATAATTGTTATTTTATGTTTAAAATTAAAACACGATGAAGATACAGTTTCAACGGAAGTACATAATTGTTATTTTATGTTTAAAATTAAAACACGATGAAGATACAGTTTCAACGGAAGTACATAATTGTTATTTTATGTTTAAAATTAAAACGCGAAGGAGATACAGTTTCAAAGGAACGACATAATTGTTATTTTATGTTTAAAATTAAAACACGATGAAGATACAGTTTCAACGGAAGTGCATAATTGTTATTTTGTATTTAAAATTAAAACACGAAGGAGATATAGTTTCAAAGGAGGTACATAATTGTTATTTCGTATTTAAAATTAAAGCACAATTAAAAGTTTTGCAGTGAGCTAATAAATTTCAAAACAATAAAAACACGTGTGTTATTTCATTATTCTAATTTTAAACCTAAAATGAAAACAAAATGAAGCATTTTGAAAAACGTATCATGAAGGAACTATAACAGTCTCTTTCGTCTAAGCTTCACTTTAACAAAGTCACCTATAACTTTATTATAATCAACGTCAGTTGCCAACTGTGTTTCAGTGGAGAGCAAAGCTAACCCATGCAATCTGTATTCGTCCATTGTAGAAAGGTGGTCGGATTTTATCTGTTTAAGCGACTAAACGATCGTTCAGCAACCGCACAGCTAAAGAATTAAAAAATTATTGAACATATATGCCAATTTGGAAAACCGTGCAAGGGGGTGCAGTTGTTGCACCCCTTGTTCCCCCCAAAGCTACGCCACTGCTTTTAACAAATGATTGAAATCACGTGAGAGCAGAAGTCGGACAACGTTTTTACAATTTCTCCCAGTAGCGCTGCTAGGCAGACAGCCCCATCTCTTGGTGCTACTGGGCAACTTTCACACCTTACTGGAGCCAGTCTGGTGCCGAAAGACGATTTGCATTGGTTTGAAAACGCATAAAAATGTCATTAACTGCCCTTTCTGACGGCAAGCGATGTGCCAACGCCGTGCATTTACCTGCAGGTGATGTAGTAAATGAGTGAGGACGTCGCATTGGCCACCAGCAAAGTGGTATAAAGACCTGGCATGTTTTGAAATCACGGTTCGTAAATCGACTGTATACCCGCATGGATAAAACACAACAGCAATCAGTTACGGACGAGACAGCGTGAAAAATACAGACGCCAACGAAAACTGAACTGTCGGTTAAAATACTATTGCAAGATCGTGAATGATGGAGAGCTAGTGTGGGAGTCAGTGATGGGCAGCCAGTGTATCAGTCAGTGAGTAAGCCAGCGAGTACGTCAGTGACGGAGAGCTAGTGTGGGAGTCAGTGAGTAAGCCAGGAAGTAGCCAGAGAGAGAGAGAGAGAGAGAGAGGGGGGAGGGAGGGAGAGAGAGAGAGGGGGAGAGTGAGGTAGAGAGAGAGAGAGAGAGAGAGAGAGCGAGAGAGAGAGAGAATGGAGAGAGAGAGAGAGAAAGAGAGAGAGAGAGACAGGGAGCGAGGGAGATGGAGAGAGAGAGAGAGAGAGGAGAGAACGATTGAGAGAGAGAATGGAGAGAGAAAGAGAGAGAGAGAGAGAGAGAGAGAGAGAGAGAGAGAGAGAGAGAGAGAGAGAGAGAGAGAGAGAGAGAGAGAGAGAGAGGGGAGAGTGAGGGAGAGAGAGAGAGAGACAGGGAGCGAGGGAGATGGAGAGAGAGAGAGAGAGAGAGGGGAAGGAACGATTGAGAGAGAGAATGGAGAGAGAGAGAGAGAGAGAGAGAGAGAGAGAGAGAGAGAGAGAGAGAGAAGAGAGAGAGAGAGTGATAGAGAGAGAGAAGGGAGAGAGAGAGAGAGAGAGAGAGAGGGGGGGGGGTGATTGAGAAAGAGAATGAAGAGAGAGAGAGAGAGGTGGTGATGGTGTTGAAATTGCATGGTGGTGGTGGTGGTGGCCTAGCAGCGCAGCAGTGGTGTTAGTTGCTGCAGCTGATGGTGACAATGATGATTGTGACTACACTATACAAAACTATTTTGTGTGTATCTCAATAAATAGTACAACGAACGTTTTCCAATTTACTCCAATTGTGACTTCTGTTTCACCTCAATAATCTACGTCACAGATCACGTCGATACGGTTGCCAGTGTGTCGGAATTTCACGTGGAAAAATGTTGCTGCTCACTGCGCAAAATCGTGGGAGAAAAAATCCGCCCAATGGGGGATCACCAACAGCGAGAACGGACAAGTCCGACATGATCTTTTCAAATGACACCCCAATCTTCTCTCGACTGAACGAGTTTTGATAATAATTGTTGCTAGCAATTTTACTACGTGTTCTGGAACAAACAATTTCACTGCATTTAAAGTCAGTAGAGATTCGTAAGATTATTTACCCAAACTCAGCGGGACCCCGAATGTCTCTATTACCCCGGATTAAAAGAGTATTAGAGCTGCTTTGTTTGTTTAATCCGCGCATTATGTCTTTCACGAGAATTTGCTGAGGTTGAAGGCGGATTAATTTCATACCACAGCGCATGCGTCACGCTCTCCAACACTGTTCTACACAATCAAAGACGTTCAAACAGTTTTCAGTATGAACCGATTCTAAATTAAAAGCTATGCAATGTTTACTGATTTTTTGGGTGTTACGATTGGGGTTGGGTAATTACAATTACAATCAGGGCCTATTTCAGCCTAAGCGAGGCCCGGGGAAGTGGGGCGTGGGAGGGCCCATAGGGGGGGAGGTTGTGCGAAGCGCCGGGGGGGTACCATGGTTGGCGCCCAGAAAATTTTTGAACTGCTAGAACGCCGGAGAAGCATTTTCGAAGAGAAAATATGGAGTTATACAGTTGTTAAAGGAAAGAACAATTGAAAGAAAAACTGCTCTATTCTCAGACCAGTCCTTAGTACTTGTCAATACTGGCAAACGGCGCGCGTGCGACGAGAGAGAGAGAGAGAGAGAGAGAGAGAGAGAGAGAGAGACGGGGCAGTATGTTCGCATAAAGCAAAAGAAAATAGTACCTTGGCGCGAGGCCCCCTGGAGGGTGAGGCCCCGGGGAAGTATCCCCACTTCCCCCCCCTTGAAATAGGCCCTGATTACAATTCACATAATACATACACACAGATTATATAATTACATACATAAATAACACTATAAAATCATATACTAGGTTATTAAGAACACAATTATGCAAGTCAAATTCAATAATTTAAAGTAAAGACAGAACATCAAACTTTGATGCATAAGCCCAATGATACAACATAAAAATATATATAAACACAAATTTAAGATGCGTGCATACACATATACATTTAGTACATAATTTACTCAAGCGAAGTTAATTATATATATATATTCGATACGACTCGACGGAGCTTTTAGTTCGAAATCGATTCGGATCTAACTAAAATTATAGATTCGAATAATTCAACACTTCAACGAAGCCCTCATACGTTCTTTCATATTTTAAAAAACGTTTGAAACGCCATACAATAAGCACAATTTAACTGTGATTTCTATGTACAATTTTTAAAAAAAGTATTAATGTTTTTACAGCAGAACAATGTTAAGTAATATTCGAGAGACTGCTTCTTATTAGTGATTCGAAATTTTTTTTAGAACCTTTTTAACCTGAATTCGGTTCAAAAAATGCTGAAATTTGGTTTAATTCGATTTTGAAAGCCACAAAATCTATTCGATTCGAATCCGTCTTCTGCTAGAGAATGCCCATACTTAGTTGTTATTATTTTTATAATAGATTTCGATTTCCAACCGATAAGATTTATTTTAGATATCAAAGTCTAGTAGATTGTAGCAAATCAAGGTAGATCGTTAATGTTTTATAATCTCAACTATAAAAGTATCAAACTGACAGATTAAATTATATTTCAAGTTAACAAAATATTAGTGGGACACGTTCTTCTGCTGACCGTGAAACGGTCATGTGCCAATTGTTTTTTCAGAATATGTCGTCAAAGCGCCATCTATACTTAAAATTACTAACTAACAGAATCAATATAAAATGCAATCAGCAAAACACCGTTTTCCTGCTGAAAATTTAAAGTCTTTCCAGACATTTTTTCACCACATTGTTCCTGGTATCTTTCTGACACGCACACGGACCAGCAGCAACAAAAATTTTCTGGCTGCCGTGCGGAATAAATGCTGTAAAAACTGCTTTCTATTCGAACTTGCAAAACGCACAGCCAAGCGTTTCCTGAAGTTGAAGATAGATGGCGCCAGCGACATATGTCAAAGTTGTAATTATAATGTGTAACACGTATTAAAAAAACTATTGTCAGACAAACATAGCATAAAATCAATGTAACATCTACTTTTCCAAGAATACTGACAAATGACCTTTGATCATATACGACCTTTCAGACCGAGGTCACTGTGTAGGCCTAGTACACTACTGTTCAGTTACTATTTCAGGTACTTGCAATACAAGTTTCAGCGGTAACTCTAGTTTACCTTATTGACAAAAAACCTGGCAAGTGACCTGGCCCCGCCCACTCTTTTGAAAAAATACTTAATGCACATCTTCCCTACTCAGCTATCCTTGCAAAAGGAAACAGGATAAGAAAATTTATAACTTATTGAAAGAAAATTATTGAAATCTCCCAACTAAAGCAAAGAGAAAGTACGATGTTTTAACCTTCAACAGGTAAAAAAAGGAAAAAAGGGAAAGAAACTACTAAAGTTACTACTTTTATTTCTTTTTTGATATTATTAACACATGAACATACAACAAGGAAAAACACTGAAGTGGAAAACAGAATCACTGGCCAGAATCACAGTAAAAGAGATTTCGTTTTTGTGGTATTTTTATGTGTAAATAATGTAAAAGAAGCTTTGAAATTTCCTATTAGTAACTTTATATGGTTTTACTCCACCTGATGAAGAACTGCAATAGTTGCTTAAACATGGATGCCTTTTCATCGTTTGACAAGATGTAATTTTATAAATTATTAGGCAAACAGATCGTATCACGACAGTGAATCTATATAAGGGTTGTTATGTAATAATAACCTCGCAGAATAAAAATTATGTTCCGACCAGGTTTCGAACCTGGGACCTTCTGCGTGTTAGGCAGATGTGATAACCACTACACTATCGGAACTTCTTGAGGAACAAACCACATAAGTGCTAATATACAGCTATATCAGAGAAATCTTTCCCATTGCATTTCTAATGTATGTGCACGGTTTTTATTTGGCCGGTTGACATTTTTCCTTAGGTGTTCAGCGACAATAATATTTCTTTTATTGCGGCTTAAATATTTTCACACAATTACACAAAGTTTTAATTTTCCGGCACAAGGTGGCAAAACATAACAATAATGGCGCTTTGCTAATTGTGTTTGCGATTTCACGTTTCAAACTTATAATAACTCTTTAAAAGCATTAAATCGCAAATTCTGGAAACTAAAAACAGTAGCGGCGGGCGACTGCTCACACTTACCGATGTCATGTATACGAGTTTGTAAATGCTAGGTGATAGAAACGAACAAAAAGCACCGAGAATAGATAATGAGAGGTTGGCATGACAGTGTGCTGATATTTAGTGTAGGTGTATTATCCGAGCATGCATGCTTGAGATTTTTATACATTTTGTATGTTGAACTCTTTTTCTTGCATCAGTGATGTTATGTACGTGTTTTTAATTGTGGATCACAAGTAGGGTTGCCACTATGTCTGATAGTGTAGGCCTATATTTGTATGGTCTCCCCAGTATGCTACTTTCTAGAGTGCTCTCGAAAGAACTCAGGATAGATGCACTCATCTTGCTATTGATTTAGATCCCACTTCAATTTCTACTCTCGAGCAAAGGCGTCAGACTGTAGACCTTGTGAACTGCTTCAAAATAATTTTTTCAAAATACGGTTCTGACCGAGTCAGATTTTTTCCCATGCCTCACAGAGTTTTTCGTGGTCATGAGACCAAGTTATTTGAGCAACTGGCTAGAACCATCATCAGATCACACTTCTTTGGGCATCGCATAGTTTAACCATGGACCATCTTTCGTCATCAACCATCAGTGCATCATAATTCGACAGTTTCGAAAGGCAAGGACCGTTTACAGATAGTTACCATCTAGGTCCTTATTTCTTTGGATAAGGTATTTGGCCGGGAGTCTCCTGAAATTCAGCCACACTTACATTACTTTGTCCATTTTTTTCTCTTGATTTCCACCATTGTACTGAAATTTAAGTGGAAAAACGGAAATACATCTTGTATGCCATTGACATTTTAAGAGCTAAGCTAAAGACAGCAGAATCTCTCTTAAGTAAAATTGGAAAATTAAAGTTAAATTTAAACAGTTATATGTCTTCATCATTTAACACCATCTACATTTTTCGCCAACTTTCGATGCAGCGGCGAGTATTCCAGTGCAAACATTATTCCAGTTTAGCTTTAATTGTCACTGGAAATCTCAAAAATGTAAGAAATGCATTAGGACTGGGAAGCAACCCCAAGTGTAACACTGCTTACATTTTTCTGGATTTTTAAAGCTTTTCTAGAGTCTAAAATCAAGAAATTTGTACTCTTTTCAGGGATGACAATTTTCCGCAGATACGGGGAATTCCCCGAGTTTTTAGAAGACCAGTAGTGCCATTTTTGTAAATCGTGTAATTTCGTTGAGAAAATTCTTACGGACCCAGTACATTATTTCACAAACTGACCGCTAGTTGGCAGGCCGTCACTTTGTTTACATCACGTACATCAGTGTAACCACTTATATATCTCTATGTATAAAAATACAGAATCACTTGTGCGGAGTTATTTGTTGCAGACAGTTTTTATATACCTTTGCATAGGAGCGGCCAGTACTTAGGCATTTTTGAGACAATTAGGTATCATGTATCCTTGATAGTTGGGTATTTTAGATTATAAACAAGGCAACTGATATTTTAAGTCCACTTAGAGGCCTCAATGGTCACAAAATTGCAATTTGTTGCTGGTTCCAAGGGGGCTTCGCCTTGGACCCCTTGAACCCCCATGGGGGCTACGCAGCCCCCAAACCCCTGGCCTGTTTCAGAGTTTTTTGCAATTTGTCATTCTCATCCCTGCTCTTTTGTGGTTTAATTTCCTTAAGTTTTTGTTGTTTCTGAAAAAGGCGTTATAAGACGTCTCCCAGGCCCCGGACGCCCGACTCCTGATTTCGGTTCGTGACGAGATGGCAACCCTAATTACACGTCTAAGTTAATATTTGGTAGTGTCCCTTTATCGTTATTGTACTTTGGACTGACAATTAATATTTCAGGCACGTGCTTGACGAAGCAGTCATTTTGTAAATTTTGTCTGACATTTTAACCAAAACTGAAATAATTGCTGACGAAGCTTGGAGTGGGCAGTTTGGAGACTAAAAAATACAGTCGACCCTCGTTAAACCGGACCCCGTTAGCCCGGATATCGGATAAGACGGATGTCATCCGTGGTAAAGGAAACTGACCGATTTCCGTCCGAGCCCGAGCGCTAAACACATCACAGCCTACCAACTCTACAATAATTTCTTTATCCTCACAGGTTAACTATTTTAAAGTAATATACAGTATAGTATAAAGTGCACAGTATATAGTGCAATGTATATAGGCCTTATTAAGGTGATTATTCCTGTATAATATAGATCATATATAGGCATATCGGATAAATCGGACCACCCACCCCCCCTAATTAGTCCGGTTTAACGAGGGTTGACTGTATAGACAAGGCGAAGCCAAAATTTATGTTGTGAACCTGTACGAAATTTAACAATATGACAGACTTTTGGGAAAATAAATCAAATATTTCTAGGCCTGAATAAGTTTTGAATAAGTTAGTGGTAGAATGAAACTTAATAAGGTGCTTAACTGGCTTAAATAGCAATTATTTTCTTTGGTGACTTTGATTTCATGTTTTGTGAAAGCTGGATGGTCTAGGTGTTGTGTTTTGTTTCTCTCGGAAGGCTCGTAGAGAAAACCAGAAAACACTTCGTCAAATTAAACTAGTTTATTAAGCGAGAATTCTACAACACAAAAGTATGAAGGAACGCGAAATGTTTACAGTAAATGTGAAAACGTGGAAAACGTTTAAGTGTATCTGAAAATGCAGGTAACAAGAGAATGTGTAAGTGGCATCCGTGCGGAATCTGCGTGTGCTCCCGTCTCAGCGGCCTGCTTCGCCTTATATAGCGCGCCCGAGAAGTTTCCAGAAGTTTTGTTCCAGAACATTCTACACGGTAAGACGATTATTCGAACGAAACATTCTACAATGTTCCATGTCATTCTAATAGATGTCAGCGATCTCCACAACACTAGGTCTACAGAATAATGTGTCATACAGCAGGGCAATAAAAGTATTTCCTTCATTTTAACTCCTTCAGGACCGTAAGCGATTGCTGTATTTTTTTTCACGGGTGCATGAAAACTGCTCTCACTAAGCAGCGATTACATTATAATTCATAATTCTTGTAGGTTTCTACTCCTCACACACTGGATTTTCATGCAAAATTATGTATGAAATGCATTTGAAAAATTAAAGATCGATTTTTAACGAATAAATTCAAAAACTATTTAGTAAATTGTGGGGTTTGCATTGTAACGATGTACAGTATCGCTTGTGTGAAATCGGCTAATGCAAGAAATTTCAACTATCCAGACACAACACCCTGATAAACTTTGGCCTCAAGTCTACTCTATTTGTAAGGAGAAATTCATGTTAAAAGATTAAACTAATTTGATTTCTCCTTGGCTGGTTGGTTGGTTTTTCCTGGAATGGCAGCAGAACAATGCACGGCTTGGGGTGCAGCAATCAGGCGATCAATAAATTAGTGTGTACAATCATGGAAGTGTACACCAGACTAAGCTACTCAATAGGCTAAGTTGGAGTGCCTAAAAATGGCGTGTTTTTCTCAACTTTTTCCAATTAAATCCATTATAAGTGTTTCAACAAATAGCATGATTGGATAGCTGAGATTCTTCAGAATAGAACAGTACAGTAGCAGGTAGCTTCATAGATCAGCAGAAAAGTCAGAGGTCTTGTAAGACCTATTTTAAATGGTGCGGCCCTGAAGGATAATTAATAATGACAAATTAATTAAGGACAAAAAACAATGGGTGTCTTTAACAGTGATTTTCTCAAGGTTATGTTTTTCAGTGTGTAGCGTACACCTCAACTTCAATGTTGATTATCTCAGCTTTGAAATAACATAGAGTGATGAACTTGGTATCAAAATGATCCTCAGGAAATGCAGACTCAGGATATGTGAATACAGTCTAGCCTCATTATCTCGCCACTGTCCGTCTAGGGCAAATTTTTGGCGAGAGGCGAGTATGGCGAGATAACGGGAATATAACGAAGTTAGTCTATATGTATATACATAATAGTTGATTGACATAGTGTTCCTCTATGTACATGTAAAATATATTTCGCATTATGATACCAATCAACATTAAATCAGAAATGTCTTTGAAGAATTATTCGTATGATAAATACAAATTTCCTTTTTTTGTTCAGGATTAAGACAAAACAGTTTTCGCTTCAGAGACATCATGTAAAGTTGCTCACACTTTGTGGAAACTCAAACTTAAACGCAGCTTTGGTGTTATAGAGTAAGGATATCGGTGACGCTTTAGTTTCTCTGCGCATTAACCAACCACAGCACTCCTAATCTAATCCTGGTGAGACACACACTAGATTAATCATGTCTGTCTATCGAGTACAGCAGCATTGTCTACATACCGTGGTTATATTGATCGACACGCGGTATATGTATTGATCGATTCACCTCTGAGTTTGTCTGTTTGGCGACATAACGAATATAGTTTACATAAGCACTCATCCTAGCATGACGTGGCGAGGGCGAGAAGCGAGGGTGGCGACTTAACGAGGTAAATATCAAAGCAGGAAATCCGTCCTGGTACTTTCTATGGCGAGAGACGAGTTTGGCGGCATTACGAGGGGCGAGATGACGAGGCTAGACTGTAACTAGAAAAGCTTAATTGCCGACTTATCGACAATTTTGCTTTGACAAGCACACACATAATATCTCATTATAAAAGGGGCTGTTATAATGAGGTTTGATCGTATTGGGTAAAGCCCTGTTTACATGCATTCGTTACATTCAAAATATCAACAAACAAGTACAAAATGATACTTATCACATTACAAAACATAAATACATCTTCAAATCCTGACAACTTCATTTACAAAGAAATACATTTGGAGGTTTATATTTGAAATCTAAATGGTTAAAACCTTCTGTTTTTTAACTTATGTACATTACAGTCGCATTTTTAGATTTGAAATTTCCAGACATATGAATTCTAAATGGCGCTGTTTGTTGGCTGAAAAAAAGCAGCGCGCTGCCAATTTCCTCAAAAATATTGTTAGTTTTTTGCAAAAAAATTAGACAATAATTTTGTGATATTCTTGCGTGAACGTTAGGTAAGCTTCGGAAGTTTTTTAGTTTAAATGGTTTGCAACCACATAGCAAAGGTAAAAGTTATCAAACAAGATGATTATTCGCTTTCTTGGAGGGCCGTAATATTAGGATGATGGAAAAATTCACAGAGTGTATTGTTGTTGCTGTTGTTGTTGTTGTTGTTGTTGTTGTTGTTGTTGTTGTTGCCACGACTGCTGCTGCTGTTACTATTACTGTTGTTGTTGTTGCCACCACTGCTGCTGCTGTTACTATTACTGTTGTTGTTGTTGTTGTTGTTGTTGCCGCTGCTGTTGCTGCTGTTACTGTTGTTGTTGCTGTTGCTGTTGTTGTTGCTGCTGCCACTGTTGCTATTGTTGTTGCTGTTGTTGTTGTTGTTCTCGTCGTCTTTGTTGCTGCCGCCATCGCTGTTGTTGTCATTGTTGTTGTTATACAAGTTGAAGTCGAAAACTCCATTATAAATTCTTTTTCTTCCAGACTAAGATGCAATGACGTAATCTTGCTGGTGGCCGAGCACCACAATTGATGAAAAAGTGTTAAATTTCGCCTTGTGTATGTATGTAACACTGGCCTACCTTGTTTACTAATGTGAGACTGCTTCAACAATGAAGGTCTATTGTCTCAGCGGTCATCCAAACCAACCGTGCATGGTGGTCAAGTTCAAAAACACAACACTAATGCTTGATTGTGCCCTGGACATGACCACAACGTTAAATTTTCTTCCCGTTCCTCTGGTCAACAGTCCTCGGCTGTCGGGTCTTCCCGTGTGGAAGCCGAAAGACGGTTCATTGTCACTAGCTACAAAAACCGCTTTTCAAGAACTTCGAGAATGCCACAACGAACCTTTCGTCGACAGCGTTCCGGAGTTCGGTACCCCGGCGTCCGACATCGTGGACATGTCCGAAGTCGACGCCATTTTGATATCAAACTACCGTTCCATGCTGGCGCTGCCGTTTATCGCGGAACACACTGGGTTCAAAGGTGTAGTGTACGCTACCGAGCCCACGCTGCAGACTGCCAGACAGTTCATGGAAGAGATGGTTCACTATGTAGAGAGGAGGCCGAAAGGCAAAACTGCGAGGAAGTGGAAAGAGTCGGCCGTACTGAACTGCACCCCTCAGCATTTTCAAGAGCATTGCAAAACGTGCAGCGATTGGAAACAATTGTATAACAACGACGATATTAACGCCAGTTTAGCGCGAGTGAAAATGGTTGGATTTAACGAAGTGTTGAACGTGTTCGGATGCGTTTCACTGACTGCTATAAGTTCGGGTTACTGCATCGGAAGCTGTAATTGGCTGATCGAATCTGCGCACGAGAAAATAGTTTATCTTTCGGCTTCGTCGACGCTCACAACGCACCCGAAGCCTATCGAACAAGCACCGTTACGTAACAGTAACGTGTTAATACTGTCCTCGCTGACGCAGACGCCAACGAATAATCCGGACAGTATGATAGGCGAGTTCTGCGTTACCGCTGCATTGACTGTTCAGAACGGCGGGAACGTTCTTGTGCCGTGTTATCCGGCTGGAGTCGTTTACGACCTCTTCGAATGTCTGTCCTCGCATTTGGACAATTCCGGTCTGGGACACGTGCCGTTTTACTTTATTTCACCGGTAGCTGCCAGCTCCCTGGCTTACTCGAACATATTTGCCGAGTGGCTGTCGTCCGGAAAGCAGAACAAAGTGTATTTGCCGGAGGAACCGTTCCCCCACGCGCTTCTAGCGAAACACGGTCGATTGAAACACTTCGCCAACATTCACGACATGGAGGTGAACGACTTCAAAACGCCGTGCGTGGTGTTCGCCGGTCATCCTTCGCTCCGATTCGGCGATGCCGTCCATTTCCTCGAAATGTGGGGCAAGTCGAGTTCGAGCACGATCATCATGACGGAGCCGGACTTTTCTCACTTGGAGGCGCTTGCTCCGTATCAACCGCTGATGATGAAGGTGGCCCACTGTCCGATTGACACCAGCCTAAGTTTTGTCCAAGCCAATAAGTTGATACTGGATCTGAAACCAATGGGTTTACTTCTAGCGGACAGATACGTACATCCAACGTCGCACAGGGCCGATTTACTCATTGAAGCTGACACGAGGGTTTTCACTTACGCGAGAGGGAGCGTCGTCAAGATGCCCGTGAAGAGGACGCACGAAGCCATCGAAATGGACTTGACCTTGGCCGCCCAGTTGCAACCGATTCCGATAAAACCGGGAATTGCGCTGGGAACCGTGAGCGGGAAAATGACGATGGCAGATAACAGAATCGTTCTCAAGCCGATCGACGAACCGTCGTCGAAGCGGAGCAAGTGCCCGAAGAAGTACTTTTGGGGCAGCATCGAGGTGAATCAGTTCGTGCAAGCGCTGGCCCAGCACGGCATAGCCGACGCCAAGGTTACGGAAAGCGGAGACGGGCACATCGTTCACCTGCAGTCGGAGGACACGCTAATCCAAATAGAAGAATCGTCGACCCACATTTTTTGCGAAGGGGACGAAAAGCTTCGGAGAAAATTGATGGACATTGTCCAACTTTGCCTGTCGAAGTTTTGACGTTGTCACATTTGGGTAACTAGTAACATGTATGTCAATGTTCAGTGCAATCATAACGTAATTACTAAAATGAAAATGTAACAGCCATTGCCCAATTAAGCAGAGACATAGCTTTAATTTAGACACAAACATCTGCAACGCTTCGGTCAGTTATGGTCATGTTCATGCAACAAACCGCCTAAGTAAAATACAGTGTATGACTATATGTTTACAGTAGTGTTCATGTTTGGGGCAAAGATTTCCCTTATTACTACCCATAGGCATTAGTTAGAAAATGAATAGACTGCCTAAGTAAAATACAGTGTATGACTATACGTTTCGGTTCGTTTATCGCGGACTCGCTGTTTCACGGGTTCTTGCGATACTCCGTCTAAAGTATTTTTGCACATGCGTAGTACGTATTGTACAGTAATGTATACATTTGATGAATTTTGTATAAAAAATTGCAAAATGTATAAAAATATACTAAAAAGAATAATTCTAATATTAAAAGAATATTATAAATCATAAAAATTACCATTTACAGTAAATAGTGTATTTATTCGGCGGATGAATACACACCAAAAACGAAAAGTAGTACTTGCGCCATGTATCTGTAGAACGTATCTTCAATGGTGAATACCTATATCCATTTTTTTAAAATTACATTTCTAGCTTTAAGAGTTTAAAACATTTTTTATGAACCTTTTATGTATAAGAGTGTGGGGAGGGTTTATAAAGACTTAAAATAATGTATAACTACTAAAACAAGTATAGCGTCCCTACTTCACAGAAATTCACTTATCGCGGGCGCGCCTGGAAAGGAACAACCACGATAAGTGAGGGAACACTGTATATTGAAAAAATTTGGGAATTTCAACTTTTTTACTGTATTATAAATAACGTAACGTACTTAAAAAGATATCTTCAATCGCAATCATCGTTATAAACATCCAATTGAACGGAAAACTGAATTTTGAACTAATTCACACATTGTGCATTTTTGCCACTAGAAATCACTTAAAAATGGTTTGCGGTCATCCCGTTTTTTTCGAGGAAAATCATGTATTAATGAAATTATGATCACAAAATTTTACCATTTAAATATTAAAGGCCAGCGCAACATGAAACTAACAAGTTAAGAAATTACTCCACCCAAAATGAAGTAAAGCAAACACTTTGAAATCGAATTTATTAATGTAATTCTTACTGGCTTGCAAGATGCATAGGTTAGTTTGTCGTATCCAAATTTCTTACAAGCTAATGTGAATAGTTTGCCATGGCCGTGCCAGCCGTGGCCGTGCCAGCCGTAGCCGTGCCAGCCGTAGCCGTGCCAGCCGTGGCACGCAATACAACATGCGTAATAAAAGCCAATCTTCTGCACTCACTGGGGATACGTTAAGGAAGTCATGGTACCGGCAATCACGATGAACAATAAAAAAGATGGTACCGGCAGTCGTGATGAACAATAAAAAATGGTAGTGGCAATCATGGTGGACAAATAAATCAGGTTCAATCGGAATTCTTGACCTATTATTTTCATAATAATTACATTTAAACTTTTCACTTCACAAGTTACATCATTCTTGAGCAAATTTGCCTAGAGTCACAATTATAAACATTTCAGAAAGTGCAGATCTATGGTGTTGGTATCAAGAACGTTATTTAAGGAACCAGAATGTTTTTTCTTGCATCACTTTCAGGTACGATAAAAACTACACATTTTAACAACTATAGTAGTGCCAAACCATTAGGTTAAAAGCTTAATTAACAGCCAGAGACCCCAAGTGATGATGTCACAAATGAACAACTGAACATAATTTTCAACAAACAGTTCATGAGCGTGTTGCATGTATTTGCGAAACCGAAAATTTAAGTACAGTGTTACTCTAAAACATTTAGTGTGATATACAAAAACTCGACAAATTTCAAGTTTAAAATTATGCATGAGCTGTCGAAAGAGTGCACTACATCACAACTGAACACCTATGGACAGTGAGGAACAACACCTATTTTTGTGCAGTGCGTTTACGAGTTGCAGGTGTTAGTGCCCGTCTACATGGCAAATGGTTAAATCCATGTAACAGTGAAGAAATAGTCGCGCGAATGCGAAAATAAGTCTTTTCACGGTTGCAGTGATTGATGATGATTATGAAAAGGTCAAAGGTTAAGTGTACCAGACAACGCATTTATGTACACTTGACAACGCCTCGCAACCCATGCTACTCTAATAGTAACCGTTTTCACAGCTAGCTAGAACCTTACCTAGTTCACTTTTTCTTGTTCCCAAGCAATATTTTGCTAATAAATCATTCTACGTTCAGACTATTGCATAATTAAGTAAAGTCCACATAAAACAACTGAAGTTACTGAACTGATGGCAGACAGCTTTGCTTTACACGCAAATGACACGCGACGGTTGTAGATAAGAAACGTTGCTGTGGTATACGTAATCTTTGACCTACAGCAACTGCGCATGTGCACAAGGCGAAACTGCGAAAAGGCTTATTAATTTTCTGTGGTAATAATTCTTTCAGGAAAGTCTTTCTTGGAAAAATAGTATGGGCAGATTATTTTAAGCTACAGTTTAAGATTGGGTGCGGTTTTCCTTTAATTACATTTCATTTTGTTTAGCAACACCCCTTTTAGTGCAGATTGGGTAGAAGTTAACCCTTTCATACCCGTTGTATCCCGTGGGATACGAGAATATTTTCTGCCTTTAAAATTAATAAAATTTTAAAACTGACAGTTATTTGATCTGTTAATATTTATTTTGATTTAAGCCAATAACAATAGATTAAAAATAGTGATAAAATGGCAAACTAGAAAATCTACATAGCATAAAAAACTGTGCAAGGTACAGTACTTTAGAGACGACTTTGTACTGATCAGCATAGCGTGCATACTAAATGTCTTAAATGCTTTAAAAAATTATCAGCAGTTGCAAAATGAAGCACATTTTTGCTTTTGTTGTGTTTTTAAAAAAGTCGGACTTTGTTTTTTTGCACATGACAAGGAATACATTGGGAACAAAAGTACCGAGCCAAATTTTTTTTCTTTTTAAAAAAATAATTTGGGACTGAAAGAGTTAACACTTTCTACAATATTTCTTGCAAAGATAACTCGTCTGAAAGTTTTTACAGGTAGGAGTTAACACTTTCTACAAGATTTCTTGGAAAGGTAACTCGTCTGAAAGTTTTTACAGGTAGGAGTTAACACTTTCTACAAGATTTCTTGCAAAGATAACTCGTCTGAAAGTTTTTACAGGTAGGAGTTAACACTTTCTACAAGATTTCTTGCAAAGATAACTCGTCTGAAAGTTTTTACACTCTCCGTTTAACGCCCAGACTGGACAGTAGATACTCGTGTCTTTACAAGAACTTCTGGCTTCTGCCTTCGACAAAAAGCTTCCCGGTGATGCTAGAAAAATTGCAAAACATATTGTAAATGAAGGGAAATGGAAGATATGACATAGAATAGAGTATGACGATCCAAAAGGGTCACGTAAATGTGTCTGATACTGCAGAGAGTAGCTATGTCAGTAAGCAATGGCAATGCAGAGGGCAGCTATGTCAGTAAGCAATGGCAAGCTATGTCAGTAAGCAATGGCAATGCAGAGGGCAGCTATGTCAGTAAGCAATGGCAATGCAGAGGGCAGCTATGTCAGTAAGCAATGGCAATGCAGAGGGCAGCTATGTCAGTAAGCAATGGCAATGCAGAGGGTAGCTATGTCAGTAAGCAATGGCAATGCAGAGGGATGGCAATGCAGAGGGTAGCTATGTCAGTAAGCAATGGCAAGCTATGTCAGTAAGCAATGGCAATGCAGAGGGCAGCTATGTCAGTAAGCAATGGCAATGCAGAGGGTAGCTATGTCAGTAAGCAATGGCAATGCAGAGGGCAGCTATGTCAGTAAGCAATGGCAATGCAGAGGGTAGCTATGACAGTAAGCAATGGCAATGCAGAGGGTAGCTATGTCAGTAAGCAATGACACTGTAGACGCTAGCCTGAGAATTTCTATTCAGAGGTAGTATGAATTGCGTTCAGGCTTTATATACAGTTTTTTGCAAATTTCTTTGTTTTGTTTTTCTAAGTTTAAGTGATAACAGTAAAATAAACACAAGATGCTAAATGACTTGTGTTTTCCTTTAATGCGTCTTTGTCATATGATCAACTCGCTTACCATAGTCAACACAAACTTTGCAAGCTTTTCTACACCATCTGCTCATAAAATCAAGATCCCACCAACAAAAACCGGCAGATGCCCATCTATTACACTGACCATCAGCATCGTCTAACCAAGGGTAGGAATTCGTGCACTCTGAAATGATTTTAATTTGATTTTGGTCTGTGACCTACCAACTATAACTCTTCAATATATTGTACTACAGGACTGTGGTGGAATGAAATGTAATACTGGCAGGGGAATACAGTAGATTTCTCAGGTGTGCGTGTGAACGTGGCTTTATCTAGCACATAGACTCGTATTCTGACCTTGTGTTAGTAAAAGGCAATAGTCACGTGCACACCTGAGCTTATAAAAAGGGAAGGTCTGCTGTAGACCCTTGTCAGTGGTCGTGTCTTTTCACAGGCTTTGCCGCAAACTCCGTTCTTCTAGGTAAGCTGTTTGTTCCTTATTGGGGGTGTCATATGTAGTAATAAAATTGCCATATCGACTCTATTATTCGGGTTTTGTTTTGGGTTTGGTGTTGAAGGACTTAATTGGGACATGCCGCACGGTGTGGGCCGTGGTGCCATCCGTCCTGCCTCCGTTAAAAGCGGACAGCAGTCCAATATCTTATGTACTGACAGGGCCTATTTCAAAGGGGGGAAGTGGGGATACTTCCCCGGGGCCGCACCCTCCAGGGGGGCCTCGCGCCAAGGTAACATTTTTTTGCTTCATGCGAACATACTGCCTCCTCTCTCTCTCTCTCTCGCTGCACGCGCGCCGTTTGCCAGTATTGACAAGTACTAAGGACTGGTCTTCAGAACAAAGCAGTTTTTCTTTCAATTGTTCTTTCCTTTAACAACTGTATAACTTCATATTTTCTCTTCGAAAATGCTTTTCCGGCGTTCTAGCAGTTCAAAAATTTTCTGGGCGCCAACCATGGTAGCGCTCGCCACCCCCCCCCGATCCCCCGATGGGGCCTCACACGCCCCACTTCCCCGGGCCTCGCCTAGGCTGAAATAGGCCCTGTGTACTGAGAATCAAAAAAGATTACTATAGCTTACAGTATTTTCTGAGCTTAATAGGTAACACGAAACTTAAATGAAAACTGAAAGTTTTTTCATATTCTGCTTTACTTTGACATCGGCAAAAATATAAATTTTAAGATACAGTATCAAAAAAAGATTACTGTAGCATGCAGTATTTTCAGAGCAAAACAGTATTAATAATTTAGTGATCATATTTACTAAATAGCATTATCTGTTTAATTGGCCATCAGTCTTAGGACACCAAGGGGCATATCAACCAAAAGGCTAACTAAACTAGGGCACCAAACTTTGAGGGGCGTCACATTTTAGAAAAAATACTTATTCTGCTCGGAAATGTGTATACTTTCATATTCATGTAAAGGGCAAATTTTGTAACACACCACAGGCAGTTACTGAGTACAGCTTTTATATAAGTGCCACATAATGAACAGGTGCAAGGTAGTACACAACAAACAGTTGCGCACCTTGCTTGAACATAAGTGATATGCAAATACATGTAATTAATAATAACTACGCGAAAACTATATTAATAATGTATCTAATATGCCACAAGTAAATGTTTAATTGGGATATTTCACAACAAGAAGTTGTGCAGCCTAACTGAATATAAGCGCTATGCTAATGATCACGTAGAAACTATGCTTATAGTGTTTTTAATACACTACAAGTAATTATTCGATCTGCTCACTACATAAACCTAATAACAAATTCACAATAAAGTTGGGCGGGATGTAACTATCTACGTCGTAAAGTTTTGATACGCTCCTGGTCATAGCCTTATATTAGCTTAAGATTAATCAAAACGTCGAGATACAGTGTAGGCATCCTGCAAACCTACAGCACCTGGTATTCCTAGGCGGTCACCCATCCAAGTACTAACCAGGCTCTACGTGGCTTAACTTCGGTGATCAGACTAGAACCGGTGTTTTCAACGTGATTTGGCCGTAGTCGAAGGGGCTGTACAAGCAGCCAACGGCTAGAGGGCGGAGGAGGTCAAGTGACCCAACGGCCATGTGTAGAGGAGTAAACCTTCCAAATCAGGAGTGGAGCCCCGAAGGCGGACCAGTGCAGCATGCTCACTGACTCCGGCAGCTCCTGCAGCCAACCTGGTGCGAAACGTATCGCTCCGCTTTCCGTTGGACTACACCAGGGAGGAAGAGAGGGGGTTCCTGTTGTCTGGGCAACTCAAGATCTCCTTACACCTGGAGCCCCAAAGGCGGACCAGTGCAGCATGCTCACTGACTCCGGCAGCTCCTGCAGCCAACCAGGTGCCAAACGTATCGCTCCGCTTTCCTTTGGACTACACCAGGGAGGAAGAGAGGGGGTTCCTGTTGTCTGGGCAACTCAGGATCTCCATACACCTTGTTCAGGCGTGCGCCCTGGAGACGTTCAAGGATCGGACTGCTCAGCCACAGTCGATGCTGCAGCTCCATCAATGTGATCGATGACTGACTCTCTTGGCGCACACTCCATTGTCCTCCGAGACAGAAGGATGCCAACAACAGCAATCAAAACGTATACACACAGTGCATATATTTAGTAGTCAAAGTTAGAAGATACATATACCTGTTGTGTCATCCAGATATTCCTTGCAGTTATAAAGTTTATTGATTTTTCTCACATCAGCCTCAGTCATATCACCTCGCCGTCCAATCACCACCCCCTTTTTGCGGGGAACAATAGTGGGGTAATTGGGGTCTTTAGCGAAGCTCACTTTGGGGTAGTGCATTAAGCTTTCGTAATCATAGACTTCGCCAAGATTCTGACTATGCCAGTAACTGATTTTTCTGAACTGACTTTGTTTGCCTAAAGCAAGTAAACAAAAACAGTGATTTTTTTATTGTGGATTTTTTTATTTACTATCTTTGATTGTTTTGTTGGAAATTGATTGTTTCTTTGATTGTTTTATTGTTTGATTGTTTTATTGAAAGGCAATAAGTAAAAAAGAAATAATCAGTGGAAATTGACTGTTTCAATCAAAGATAGTGAGTAAAGAAGAAATAATCGGTGGAAATTGACTGTTTCAATCAAAGATAGTGAGTAAAGAAGAAATAATCAGTGGAAATTGACTGGTTCAATCAAAGATAGTGAGTAAGGAAGAAATAATCAGTGGAAATTGACTGGTTCAATCAAAGATAGTGAGTAAGGAAGAAATAATCAGTGGAAATTGACTGTTTCAATCAAAGATAGTGAGTAAAGAAGAAATAATCGGTGGAAATTGACTGTTTCAATCAAAGATAGTGAGTAAGGAAGAAATAATCAGTGGAAATTGACTGTTTCAATCAAAGATAGTGAGTAAAGAAGAAATAATCGGTGGAAATTGACTGTTTCAATCAAAGATAGTGAGTAAAGAAGAAATAATCGGTGGAAATTGACTGGTTCAATCAAAGATAGTGAGTAAAGAAGAAATAATCAGTGGAAATTGACTGGTTCAATCAAAGATAGTGAGTAAGGAAGAAATAATCGGTGGAAATTGACTGTTTCAATCAAAGATAGTGAGTAAAGAAGAAATAATCGGTGGAAATTGACTGTTTCAATCA
>JAQGDQ010001077.1:0-64849 GCA_030141605.1 Tubiluchus corallicola
AGGTTATATAATGTAGCAGTATAATATATCAGTTTTTATGCACTTTACATATATAGTAAGAGGTTACCTTGTACAGAGTAAAGTAGTATAAAGTTGGTAGTTAGTAGGCCACCTTAATTATTATTTACAAAGTTTAGTCTGCCCGATATTGATTTTTTTAAATCCATTGTTTCTGTTTATACCTAAGTCTTTTAGCTTGGTCATGCCTAAGTCGTTTTGCGTCCATTTTCATATCCGTAAGTAGATGTAACTGAAACATCTTTCTGATTAGCTGAAATTCAGATCTGAGCAAGAATTTCGTTCAAGGATTCAGCTTGTATACTGAATTGTTTTAATTTTCATAGTTAACTTTGGTTCCTAAACACTTCAAAATAATTTTGTTGCAATATAAGTAAATAATCTAGAATTTCTTACATCAAGTTTTTTGCAGTAGTAGTAACGTCGTCGTAGTAGTAGTAGTCGTCCGGTAACTGTGTTTAATCTTTCACGCAAAACTTTGATATCGTACACATATCCTTGAATTACGGCCATATCACGTTGAAAACACCGGTTCTCGTCTGATCACCGAAGTTAAACAACGTAGAGCCTGGTTAGTACTTGGATGGGTGACCGCCTAGGAATACCAGGTGCTGTAGAACACCGGTTCTCGTCTGATCACCGAAGTTAAACAACGTAGAGCCTGGTTAGTACTTGGATGGGTGACCACCTAGGAATACGAGGTGCTGTAGGCTTGCGGGATGCCCACACTATATCTCGACACTAGGCAGAGGAGCTGAACAAGCAGCCAACTGCTAGAGGGCGGAGGAGGTCAAGTGACACAACGGCCATGTGTAGAGGAGTAAACCTTCCAAATCAGGAGTGGAGCCCCGAAGGCGGACCAGTCCAGCATGCTCACTGACTCCGGCAGCTCCTGCAGCCAACCTGGTGCCAAACGTATCGCTCCGCTTTCCTTTGGACTACACCAGGGAGGAAGAGAGGGGGTTCCTGTTGTCTGGGCAACTCAGGATCTCCATACACCTTGCCCAGGTGTGCGCCCGGGGAGACGTTCAAAGATCGGACTGCTGAGCCACTGTTGATGCTGCAGCTCCATCAATGTGATCAATAACTGACTCTCTTGGCACACATTCCATTGTCTTCCGAGACAGAAGGATGACAACATCCTTGAATTATGAAATTATGAAATCTTCTTTGCAATGATTTGCTAGGCAATTTTTGTAGTCAGGTATTTTTTGTTTTCATTAACTAAGATGCACATTTTCTGGAATAAGTGACAAATCGTTACTAAACGTTCACGCATTTTTAATGTTTTTCCCATGATATTATAGTTATTCTGTGGGGTAGTGAGCAAGAGCTTGTGAGGCTTGGGCCAGAGAGGTGTGGTTTTGTTGTGGTGACTGCTAATTTGTGTAACTATTTTTGACGAGCATCCATCTGTTACGAGCCACAGAAGCTGGTAGACTAACAAACCACCATGGCAAGTATCCTGTGATTGTAATGTGCTGCAGGATAGTCACATGAAGGAAAATAATGTGTTTTCCTATTTGTAAATTATTATCTTCATTTCTTTGCTGTTTGTTGTAAAGAACAGTTCACTAGCTGACAAGACATAGAACATTTATTTGCTACAGTTAGTTTAACATCAAAAGTTTTTTAAATATTACGTAATTATAATCATGGAGCAGGGCAGGGAAGGACCATAGGGCCATCTAGTCTCCTGCCCTTTCTTATAAATAGAATAGTATATTAAAAAATAACAGTGATGCTGCAGATAACAAAAACAAAAACAAACAAGAAAAAATAATAATAAAAACAGTGTAAATTTTACAATTTATCCAAAAAGAACTGTAAGCAAAAAATAATAAAGTTAGATACCTAAATCTAAACAAAACAATACAATTATTCAGTAATTAGGATTATTATATGTAGTAGTTTCAAATGGGGTCTTATTAACAAGGGAATTTGACCAGGGTCAGTGAGTAAAGTTAAAAACTGAGAGTATGGAAAGACAAGAGGTGACGTCACTTTAAACAACAAACACACAGTATAGTAGACAAACGTTTTGACGTGTCTTTGTAATTTTGACTGCATACATACATTGTACCAGTTCCTTCGTGACCTTGCCTTGTCATCACCTTTACTAGTTGGATATAGATTAGAAGCCAGCCCATTTCTTCCCTGTCCATTATGTGCAAGTAACCACATTTGAGTTGTCAGTTATTTTATGTTAGAGATAAATTATACATATAGTGCTGCGTTCACGTGCACGTGTAATTTTGTTTGAAAATCAAAAATTGAACAGCATCGCTATCATTCAGTTTGCAGCTTGGCAGCGTGCTGGCAATTGCTGGTGCATGCCACTGAGATGGTTGAAAAGGTTTGAAATTAAAAAATGGCTTCAAAGTTTAAATCTGTCAAAATTGTAACTTGAGAGAGAGGGAGGGAGGGAGGGAGAGAGAGAGAGGGGGGGAGAGAGAGAGAGAGAGAGAGAGAGAGAGAGAGAGAGAGAGAGAGAGAGAGAGAGAGAGAGAGAGAGAGAGAGAGAGAGAGAGAGAGAGAGAGAGAGAGAGAGAGAGAGAGAGAGAGAGAGAGAGAGAGAGAGAGAGAGAGAGAGAGAGAGAGAGAGAGAGAGAGAGAGAGAGAGAGAGAGAGAGAGAGAGAGAGAGAGAGAGAGAGAGAGAGAGAGAGAGAGAGAGAGAGAGAGAGAGAGAGAGAGAGAGAGAGAGAGAGAGAGAGAGAGAGAGAGAGAGAGAGAGAGAGAGAGAGAGAGAGAGAGAGAGAGAGAGAGAGAACAAATTTTGGCAACAGTTTTGCTTGAAAGCTGTCATAAAGATACGATTCGCCTGCGTCAAGCGTGTTCGTTTCTCTTTTAATGCTTTTAAGTGCAAACTCTGTAACAGTACTGGAGTAGAAAAATTTTCATTTTGTAAAAGTCCTGTAAGTTTCACTTATGATAAAGATAGTGTGTGAAACGTAATAATTTATTACAGTATGATGTAACAATTTTGATGTCACCATGCATTGAATGTCATTATATTGTACTGAATGTGATAATAATAAAAACTTCAAGCTTCAGTTACTTTAGCGACAGTATTTTATAAAGTGGAAAGTTTTAGTTGTAGCCGGGAAATCGTTCTGTGGACTGCCTTTATTAGGAAAATTTGACTATCCGCATAAGCCTCCTTAAGGTACCATGTGACTGGATGAAGCCAAAATTATTGAACTTTGAAGCCAAACTTGAGAGAAAGGAAAGAAATGTTTAAGTTGGGACTGTTGCCTAGATTTCACGTTTAAGGTATCGGAAAATACGTCAGGCTTGACCCCCCCCCCCCCCAGTGGTGTGGTTAATGGGTTTGCCTTATATAAACAGCCAAAGTATTGATCTTCTAACTGCTGCAGGTGAATAGATTAATTTTGTTCTGTTATTTTATTTGTAAAAAATTTGGTTTCATGACCCAGTTCAAAGACAATTCCCAGAAGTTATCTTTGCAATTCTGTCGTTGGCAGACAAAGTTTTGACAAGCTTGAAACGAAGTACAACCGTACTTGAAACGAAGAACAACCATACTTGAAACGAGGTACAACCGTACTTGAAACGAGGTACAACCGTACTTGAAACGAGGTACAACCGTACTTGAAACGAAGTACAACCGTACTTGAAACGAAGCACAACCATACTTGAAACGAGGTACAACCGTACTTGAAACGAGGTACGACCGTACTTGAAACGAGGTACGACCGTACTTGAAACGAGGTACAACCGTACTTGAAACGAAGTACGACCGTACTTGAAACGAGGTACGACCGTACTTGAAACGAAGTACAACCGTATTTGAAACGAGGCACAACCGTACTTGAAACGAAGTACGACCGTACTTGAAACGAGGCACAACCGTACTTGAAACGAGGCACAACCGTACTTGAAATGAAGTACGACCGTACTTGAAACGAAGTACAACCGTATTTGAAACGAGGCACAACCGTACTTGAAATGAAGTACAACCGTACTTGAAACGAAGTACAACCGTACTTGAAACGAGGCACAACCGTACTTGAAACGAAGTACAACCGTATTTGAAACGAGGCACAACCGTACTTGAAACGAGGCACAACCGTACTTGAAATGAAGTACGACCGTACTTGAAACGAAGTACAACCGTACTTGAAACGAAGAACAACCGTACTTGAAACGAAGTACAACCGTACTTGAAACGAGATACAAATGTACTTGAAACGAAGTACAACCATACTTGAAACGAAGTACAACCGTACTTGAAACGAAGTACAACCGTGCAAGCTACTTTTCCGTATTTAACTGGGGATCCTGGGGTTTCCCTTTGATCACGTCTAAGAGACCTGCTATAAAAGAGTGACTCGTGGCCCACTCATCCATGTTACACTCAAATTCAGAAATATCCACAATCACTCAACTCCATGCAGCCTACATTAAAAATGTTAATGTGAAGCGTTTCAAATATGTCGAGTCTGCTACTTTGCACACATTTCCAGTTTTCCCCCAAATTGTTGTTTCGACATTTTCCCGAGCAGGAATAATGGTAGACATACAGCATGTTGCTTAATGGCGCGAGTAGACAAAGTCTTGTGATAAGAACTTCATAAATATTTGAAGACGACATTAAATTTATTGTCGGAAAAGCTTAAACGGAAAAATGCTATTATGGGCGGCACGTTCAGCAACTTGGCTGGTTGGAAATGCATGAGTTTGCGCTTGGATTATGCATGAAATTGCAGATTCGCATTGATTGTAAAATATGTTTTGGGAAATGCTTGACGAGCATTCAGAATTTTAGAGGCTGGGAACTGAATCCACTACTCGACGAACATTTGATTTAATAACCCAAGAACTAGAATTTTAAACGTGGTTTTCTCTTTTAAGTTACAATAATCATAAATGGCTATTTTTTCATTAAAAGCGTGGCAATGTGTCCGCGATCTTCAAATTTACGGGCCTTCCAAATAACCCCACACGTTATTTACATTTTGAAAGACCAATAAGAGTGTAACAACATAACAAATCACAAATCACTCATAACAAATCAAACCTCTGCAAAAGAGTTAAGAACAATGTTTAAAGTCCCAATTTTACATGCACATAAAGACTTCTACACAATCCTCTTTTTATATAAATACATCAACAATATTAACACGCCCTGCATCAAAAATAAGCTTCCACTCCTCTTGGAGCCAACATTAAATCCAAGAACACACAATATTAGACAAATACGCACTAATAAGAAATACGGCAGCAATTCTATCACTAAACAAGGAGTTCAACTTTGGAATACCCTGCCATCAAATTTAAAACAAATCAAGTCTTTCGACGAATTCAAATCAAAATTAAAAATACATACGTTAAATCGTTTTGAAAACCCTACATACGTAAACGATAATATATATTCATCCGCAAATTTTATTTACCCACGTCCATTTTAAATTATATGCATATATTGTATATAGTCTATTATAATTTGCGTGTAACATTATAATGTATATTTTGTTTTAAATTTTTGGCACAGTAGTTTTTAGTTTGCACTGGACGCATTTGCCTTTAACAGTTGTGTGAATTTTATTCTCATGCTGCGATGTTCTTTTATGCTTTTATAGTTATGAATATCGATGGCAAATAAAGATTATTATATATTATATTATATAAGGTAGTAAGCAGCTCGAAACGTATGAAAATGGTTTCGTTGGTGTTTTTGTTTTCAGTTATACTGTGGTACCGAAGCAATAAAACTATGATTTATGTTTGACTCAGTCTTCGTCAAAGGTCAAATATTATTTTTAATCCGAGTTTTACCAGTGTGGAATTCCCAAAACGCCGCAACTGTAAAAACAAGGCTAGAATGCAGAATGTCGTTATGACGATTATACGGCTTGAAGCCATATTTTCATTGAAAAGCTACAGAACCATTCCAAGCGAGGAATATGGTTTGGCAAACGTGCATCCACAAGAAAAAAACGAACAACATCAGCTTTGAATGCTTCGCCTAAACCTGCGTAATTTTGCTGTTTAGCGTTTTTCATGTGGTATTTTTGGTAGCTTTCGTATTATCTACATTGTTGTTACATTGTTCCTTTCACCTGTGTATTCTGTGCATTAAATGCATCAATTTAGAATGGCAAATCTTGCACTACAAATTTCTCACTTCCTCTTACCGGGTGGCTTCATCTGAAAGGCTTCACAAACATTGGAAATGGCACGACGCCAACTCTCCGCGTTCGCGAAAAGATGTTCCCCGGAGAGTTTGTTGGATCTTTTCATCCGGACGGGTGCTGCTGGCTAAAAGCTTCTGTAGAGAGATTTTTTTCTCCGCTAAACACGAATCAGGTCGATACGTGTGTTTATAGCGTGTATCAACTGTATTGTGTCACTGTTTCAGTAACAAAAGGTCACATTTATTGCCTGCGCGGGCAGTGACAATCGGCCAGCATTTATAGAAGCCGTCATGTATGCTAGTATCGCTGTTGACTTCTGTTCATTAATGAGCCCTTTTGTACGGGCTGGCTGACTTGCTTTTGTCAATGTTTACCAGATCATCGGTAATTTCCGTTGCCTCCGAGGCAAGCTGCTGCTAATATTTGCCATATTCTGTGCACACAACGGTGGGACGGCAAGCATCTTTGTTGGGAGGACCTGAAGAATTTTACTGGTGAATGCTGACTACCACAGAGTTGGTGTGATTCACTCACTTGTGTCATAAAAACTCACGCCTCACACAATGCTGCTGCTGTTTCTAATTCTTGACCATACAGTTGATGTGATTCACTCGCTTGTGTCATAAAAACTCACGCCTCACACAATGCTGCTGCTGTTTCTAATTCTTGACCATACAGTTGATGTGATTCACTCGCTTGTGTCATAAAAACTCACGCCTCACACAATGCTGCTGCTGTTTCTAATTCTTGACCATACAGTTGATGTGATTCACTCGCTTGTGTCATAAAAACTCACGCCTCACACAATGCTGCTGCTGTTTCTAATTCTTGACCATACAGTTGATGTGATTTACTCGCTTGTGTCATAAAAACTCACGCCTCACACAATGCTGCTGCTGTTTCTAATTCTTGACCAAAAAGTTGATGTGATTTACTCACTTGTGTCTTAAAAACTCACACCTCACAAAATGCTGCTGCTGTTTCTAATTCTTGACCAAAAAGTTGATGTGATTTACTCACTTGTGTCATAAAAACTCACGCCTCACAAAATGCTACTGCTGTTTCTAATTCTTGACCACAAAGTTGATGTGATTCACTCACTTGTGTCTTAAAAACTCACGCCTCACAAAATTCTGCTGCTGTTTCTAATTCTTGACCACACAGTTGATGTGATTTACTCACTTGTGTCATAAAAACTCACGTCTCACAAAATTCTGCTGCTGTTTCTAATTCTTGACCACAAAGTTGATGTGATTCACTCACTTGTGTCATAAAAACTCACGTCTCACAAAATGCTGCTGCTGTTTCTAATTCTTGACCAAAAAGTTGATGTGATTCACTCACTTGTGTCTTAAAAACTCACGTCTCACAAAATGCTGCTGCTGTTTCTAATTCTTGACCAACTGTCTGACCGACTCACAAACAACTGTAATCAGCTGACCATTGACGACTATTTGCTCTGACTGACAGACAGAAGAACTGACAGACAGACTTGTTCGAGTGATTATTCGGATGTTTGATTTTACCTGTCCAACTATGCAGCCAACAAATCATCCACTCAAAAGATTAATCGACTGACAGGCAAACCAACCAATAAATGTATTAATCAGCCATCCATCTTTGCCCGGTAGTCACGCAGCCAATCAAAATTGAAATTAGTAATGGCATGGTAAGGCGGACTGATTTTTGGTTTCCATGGTAATTACTTTAATTAGCGGACCTAGAAACGTATAAAAAATCTTGCAGTGTATTCCATGGGAGAAAATCCCATGTTTTTATTTGTCCTTTATTACACCATAGAATTCCGAATCCTTACCCACTTATTTGAACTATTTACTGATTGTACCAATTTACGTACCAATAAAATTTTCATTTCCTGCATTTATTGTTGATTAAGATTTTAGAATTACCATCAGTCTTGCAGTTAAACAACTTCGGGCAATTTGCGCAGCGTTTAACGACAAAAAAACCTTTTATAGTCTTTGCCAAGTTTTTCTTTCATCCCGAATACGGGAGAATACTAACGTGTCGTAAAACAACGTTTCAAATTCTAACGAGTTACTTCCTTGCATTCTTTGGGTATTTCCTTGTTCACAAATGTTTAAGCTAATTCAAGCCGAACTGAAATTATTGTCTTGTGTATGTAAATGTAAAAAAATTGTATTTACATGCAACTAGTAGTAGTTGTAGTAGTTGTAGTAGTTGTAGTAGTAGTTGTAGTAGTTGTAGTAGTAGTAGTAGTAGTAGTAGTAGTAGTAGTAGTAGTAGTAGTAGTAGTAGTAGTAGTAGTAGTAGTAGTAGTAGTAGTAGTAGTAGCAGTTGTAGTAGCAGGTGTAGTAGTAGTTGTAGTAGTAGTTGTTGTAGTAGTAGTAGTAGTAGTAGTAGTAGTAGTAGTAGTAGTAGTAGTAGTAGTAGTAGTAGTAGTAATTATTATTATTATTATTATTATGGTAAGTGCTGGTAAGGCCTACCTTACGAAATCCTAAGAAGTGCAAATATTGTACACGTATAGTATAAGTTATTTTGCGTAGTTCACACGTGCTAAATATGAGTAATTTTCTTTGCATGCATTTGTCTTTTGGTGTACTTTTTCCGAGGCTGTCTGTAATCTTTTGCCTTATACGGAATTCATTTGAAAGAATTTTTGAAGGATTTTGAAAAGTTGAATCTCTCGGTGTGGACAGAACGATGTGACACGTTTATTCTATGTTGTCTTCAAGATGCAAGATTGTAAGATTAAGATATTCAAGATTAAATTTGTGTACATGATCCGTTTATTTCAGGCATAATTCACTGGGTCTGTTTTTTAAATTTACGTTTAGAAGAATAAACGAGAGATGCCGCTAGCCTCAGACATCAGTTTTTCAGTTGTTATTTAGGTTGTTAAGCATTCCAGTAATTGGAAAAGTTTTAATATTGGCACGAAAACACGTTTTTTTAAAGGAGCAACGCCAACAATTCGACTTTTTTCCAGATAATTATTCATAAGGCCAACAATTCCACTTTTTTCCAGATAATTATTCATTTGCTCGTATTTGTATCTTAGAAGGAAAATTCATCTTTGGATGACAACCCCATTCATTCTAGCAATTCATTGTTTGGTTTCTGCAGTTTTTTGAACATTTTTGAGCAGAAAATGACTATAGTTTGCTTCACACGAAGGCAACCCACGCCTTCCAATTAGTCTTAATGAAAAACTTAATAAACCGCGTAATTGATGCGCTCCTGCTAGGTTTATCTTCTGATCTTGCCTAATTAACCTATGCTGCAAAATAAGAAATGGTGGTTTATTGCTTCCCACCTCCGATTACCATATAGTCATTTAGTATAACTTCAACAGGAGTGGTGGGTTTATAGACAACAGAAACAAATGCTTTTACCGACAGTACAGACGAGTCTTTAGTTGAATTAGCAGTTAGCTAATGCTTTGTTCACTTTTTTCTTCGAAAATCCGCGGGTCACGACGGTGTGAGGGTTTTTTAAACTTAAAGGAAAGGTCAACACTTCTAGGAGGTTAGGCTTATTTCTGTGTTTGCGAAAAATGCTCGAAGAATTTAGTAATACAACTTCAATAAGCGCCTCGTGTAATTAGTAAAATCACTTTAAACTCACGATCACTTCATGTTTGCTTGCTCCCATTTTCAATGCCCATTCTTCTTCCAATGACGTCATTCGTCTTGAAGAACAGTAACGCACTGTCAATCTTCACTAAAAGTACAATAAGTTTCTTCAAAAGAATTAGGCAGCTAATTTTTTAATATCGATGCGTGAACATTAGGTGAGCTGCAGAAGTTTGTATTAGTTTAAGCAGCGCGCGCTTACGGAAAGCCACGACGCGCTTACGAAAAGTCACGAACTCTCACAGTTACGTCATGATTTTTAAGTGAATGGCGGCAACCACCACGTCTGAAAATTTCTATTTAGATGTTCCATATTTTAAATCTATGCTTTATTTTCAGTTCTTTGCAAATTTCTTTGTTATAGTTTTCTAAGTTTAAGTGATAACAGTAGAATGAACCCAACGTACTGAGTGACTTGTGCTTTCCTTTAGCACACCACAAACAGTTTAAGTGATAACAGTTAAATAAACCCAACGTACTGAGTGACTTGTTCTTTCGTTTAAAATGTGTTTTAAACCCGTGTTTAATCCGCACTAGTCGCATAAAGGCGACGGACGGACGGCAGTTTGATTATAACCCACAATCGTCAAAATTTTAGAGAAATTGTTTCAGAAGCTGAATGCTTCGCGAAACCACAATTTTTAAAAGTGCACATCTGTTCGCATCGCTACCCCATGTCTTAGCCACTTTGTGCAAGCTTTCGGGTGGTATATAATGAGATTTTCTGATTGTGATGCCCGTACAGAGTATTGAAGTTATTGAAACACGCACGCTTATTGCCAGTAATAGATTATTTAGATGCACCTGTACAGGTGAATTTACCTCGAACCGGTTTTCCATGAGCATATCGCGAATCGATACGCTTTTGGTCACCTTGCATGTTTGTATCTGTCGCTGGGCTCCATTGATTTGTATACCTGATAACTGAGAACGCGTGCACCTGTGTAGATTCTTAACGAACAACGACAACGGTTTGCCAAAGTACTTCTTCAGGTGGGTTAATTCGCCCTACAAAGTGGTGAAACGGAATCGTACGAATCATTTGATCTTTTCCATGCTCAAATTAAACCCGGTTTTTCCACGCGCGACACGATCAAAGTGTCATTAACTTTTGCCTTGCTTCAGCAATTACCTTTCTCGACAACGTCTGTCGACTAACGATTTTTTAAACACGTTGCTTTTGCACCTTTTCAATGTACTTTGACTTGTTAAATTTTTAATGTGCCTTGGGCCAACGGGAGGTCATGTTGGCGTTTTATGCGGGGAGCAATCACTTATTACTAAGTGCACGGTGGCGTTAGCGAACTGAACCCGTGTCACCTAGCTGCTCTCCATTTTAAATGGCTTCTTCTTGGCAAAGTTACACAGTCGCCTGCTTGACATGCCCAATACAGGATGTAGGCAGGGCTGCTACCCCGTCATTAAACCAATTCAGGAGTCAAGAACTAGCTAGGGGGCCTGTAAGCTCCCCCAGTGGTGCTTGGGGCCCGGAAGTCATACATGTTAGACGTTTTATGAACTCTTTCTTAGAAACTAAACTCACGAGATTCAAACTAGAAAGTGGTACAAATTGTTGATTTTACATTCCAAAAAGTCCTAAAAGTCTAAAACTTACAAAAGTGCAAGCACTGTACATCAGTTTCTTCCCACTCACATTCCTCATTGAGAAGAAACCATTTTTTAGGTTTCTGGAATCGGGTTTAGCAATCAAATTATTAAACATTTTATGTTACGTGAATTAAAGCTAAAACTGGAGAATACTCGATTGGCACCACTTGTCACTGCAGCAAAAAATCTTGAGAAACGTGGTCGGGGTGAAATGATGAAGCTATGCAACCGATTAAAATTAATTTAACAAGTTTACTGTTACCTTAATTAACAGACTCAGCTGCTTTTCGACTTAATCTTTTGCAAAGTCTCAATAGCAGGCAAGTTCTATTTCCGTTTTTCCACTTAAATTTAAATGTGATGGTCAAAATCAGCAGATTTCAAAAATTTTCAAAAATCCGACCGAACTACGAATCTATGGCTGAATTTCAGGAGACTTCTAGATGTAGATCGCCTTCTTGTTTTTCTAGTAACGCGTGTTTCTCTGTTTCCTAGTAACACTTACAATGAATATTATACTTCTAGCACCTTTACATCTGCCGCACGTTCACTACTCGTCGGTGCTTTCAAGTGCTTTTCAGCAATGCTTGAGTGTGTTTTACCTTTTTTGTGTAGCAGTGTGTTTGCCCTTTGTGCTTAAAGGAAAGGCCAAGCTTTCTAGGAGGTTACGCTTATTTGAATGTTTGAAGGATTTAGCATTAAAACTGTAATAAGCGCCTCGTTGTAATTAGGGAGATCACTTTAAAGTCGCGATCACTTCCTGCTTAGTCGTTCCCATTTTCAGTGTCATTTCTTCTTCCAATGACGTCATTCGTCTTGATTCTTTTGAAGAAAGTTAGCGCGCTGTCAATCGTCACCAAAAGTTTAATAAGTTTTTACAAAAAATTAAATACCCGGTAGCTAATTTTGTAATTCTTTTGTAAGTCTAAGTATTAACAGAAAAATAAACACAACATACTGAGTGACCCGTTCTTTGCCTTAAAAGTCTTTTACTGCTCTAGTTCACCAGTTTTGCGAGGTTGATCTTGGTGGCGACTGGCAATCCGTTAACGAGTCATGCTTTTGTCCCTATATTTCCTATCAGATGTTGTAAACATACACCTCCTATAACCAGCAAGTTAGTTATAAGAAATCTACTTCATTTAACTTGCATACATGTTTTCTCCTGTGTAGTAATGTAGTTTCTTGCCCTGAGTGTCATTTGCCTTGTTTGCAAAAATGATGATGATGGAGCAAACGTTAGAGAAGATTCATTAACAAATTAACAACACGTCTAGCAATAAAACATTTCAAGGCCCAGGAAAATCTCAAGCACTCTGCTACATTTTGGTCAAAAATAATCAATTATCTTGTGGGCGTAATGTATTAAAAAGGGAAACATCACATCAATGCCCTTAAAAATGAAGGTGGAAGTCGGTATTACAGTGAGGTGGACCTTTGGCCTGTCTTCCACATGCAGTCCCATCCTCTTGACAAGTGCACCTTTGGCCGGTGTTCCACATGCAGTCCCGTCCTCCTGACAGGTTGTCCTTTGTCCACTTAAAATATGAAAAGTGGTTTTTTGACTGGTGGTTCTTAGTTCTTGGTGGGCCTTTGATCAGTGTCTCTTTGACCTATGCTTAACAAATTCATTGAGATGATCTTGGTAAGCACTCTTCCTCATTCCCCTACGTTTAAACTCCTCATGGGTTTACTCTGGGCATTCCTAGACGTATAACAAGTGTTTATAAATCAAATTTTTCCCTCCGACTTCTTATCTGTGGAAGTCTTTACCAGGTTATTGATTTTTGAAAATTATATCCTTTACTCGATTCAAGAAGAATATCAGCGAACACCTTCTATTGCCAGCAAATTAGTTATATTAAGTTCTATTTCTCTGTTCATCATTGCCTTCTTATTGTAGCCATTGTCCTGAGTGGTCTTTGGCCTTGTACGGGCTGATTTGTATAAAAAGTTCCGAGTTTATCAGAATATTCATGAGCGCCTGAATGTTATTTGTGACATTTACCCGGGGGGTCCCCTAACGACGTTGAAATCTCGTGTCATTTGTAACTCGGATGCAGTTATTTCTACACCATCATTACGGCATTGCTTAATTACTTATATTGTTGTTGTTGTTGTAGCATCTGGCGTGCGAGCAGTGTGCGTGTCCCTGGAGGTCGGCTTGGTGAATATGCGATTTTGGTCGAGTGCAGAATGCCGTGTGTGCGTCGTGTGGCTTGCAAAGCGCGTTCAAATCAATAGCCAACGTCTGTTTCCCTCCTGCTTTGCTAGCTTGCTGCCGACATCGGCAATTGACAACTAAATGAGGCATCATCCACATGATCGTTTCATCCCCAATCACTTGATAGCTGTGCCTTGGAGACGGACATTGTCGTGTACGTGTGTATACGTGTGCGAGCTTGCTTGCTTGCATCACCTCCGTCGTTTTCTCCTCATCCCACAGAGTGCTGCAGCTTCAGCAGCTGAGGTTGTGCTGCTTCTGTCATCGTTAATTAGATTCGCCGCTCAGCGCCACTGACTGACAGAGGCTGTCGGTAGAGCAACTCGCTTGGACGTTGCACGGAGTGGCTCTTCATAACTGAATTGTATCTGCATCGAAGACGGCTAGCAAGTCGTCCAAGAAGAACAAAACGCCATAAGCTACGTCTTACCGTGAATTGCTGTTGTCTGGTGTTGAAAGGAAGTGTTAAAATCATTTGATGGTCGAGTATTACGTTGAGAAGCAAAACGTGCGTTCTTGATAATCGCTTGAAGCAAAACGTGCGTTCTCGATTGCTGCTGTGAGCTTTTTTCTAAGATTTCGCTAGCCGCCAGTACAGCGTCTATCTGTCTCTCTTACTTTTTTCTTTTGTTTGAGGTTAACTAACACATCTAGCAAGCTGGCTTACATTGTGCACCCTCCCGCTCCGCAGGGAATTGTGTTTGCGCCACTAACCCCACTAACACCTGCAGGGGTAACACCGGTGGTACGTATGCTGATTTAACTTACTAACTGTGCATTGTATGTATGTAGTGATTGCATGTATGCTTGTTTGGGGACGATGTGACTTCCTCCGCTATAAGTTTCTTTTACGATCGTGTCATCTTTGTATGTCATATGCGTATTTATGCTATAACTGTGAGCGATGATCATAACGGTGGATGCATTTGTTCGCTGTTTCACCTCACATAAATGCTTCTAATCTCATTTTATACACCATGAATGCATCAAAGGTCTAATTAAGTGTTTAGATGCGGGCAATGTGGTGTTAGTGTTTATCAGTACTTGTACATATTTTGTACTTAATCTCAATTAATTACCATTTTGCCAGATGATCCTTGTTACATATGAACTGTTGTAACATAATAGGGTTATACATTAATAATCAATTAGTATCATTTGAATGTCGTGCGCCCATACAATATGCATGTATAAAGAAAACTTTTGCGGTGTGTTGATAACTTGGCAAGGCTAAATATACATCTCCTGATTTTATTCATAGCCGGTGAATGAATGAATGAATGAATGAACGAATAAAGCGTAAAAGAATTAATGAACAAATTAATTAGTTAATAAAAATTATATGTGGATTAGTGCATGAATGATAGAGTGAATAATGAAAGAAAACAAACAAGTGGCTGGTAGAACATAAAAGTAAATAAATTTCATTGGCGTTGTTCAATCAATTTATCAATCAATTTATTTCACTCGAGCAATACGTATACAATACATCAACACACAATATTATTGAAACAAAAAGAAACGGTATAGGTAAAAAAACGTTGATGAAGTCAAATTAACCAAATAAAAGAGTTGCTGTATGACACCTTGAAAGCTTGGCTTGTTAGGGTGGCACAAATGAAAGAATGGTTAGGGTTAGTAGACATGATGAAATGGAAAGAAAATAGTAAGATTAGGGATAGGAAGAAGGAAGGGAGGGGAGGATGAGTGAATGAAAGAATGGTTAGGGTTAGTAGACATGATGGAATGGAAAAAATAGTAAGATTAGGGATAGGAAGAAGGAAGGGAGGGGAGGATGAGTGAATGAAAGAACGGTTAGTGTTAGTAGACATGATGGAATGGAAAAAAATAGTAAGATTAGGGATAGGAAGAAGGAAAAGAGGGGAGGATGAGTGAATGAAAGAATGGTAAGGGTTAGTAGACATGATGGAATGGAAAAAATAGTAAGATTAGGGATAGGAAGAAGGAAGGGAGGGGAGGATGAGTGAATGAAAGAATGGTTAGTGTTAGTAGACATGATGGAATGGAAAGAAAATAGTAAGATTAGGGATAGGAAGAAGGAAGGGAGGGGACGATGAGTTAATGAAAGAACGGTTAGTGTTAGTAGACATGATGGAATGGAAAGAAAATAGTAAGATTAGGGATAGGAAGAAGGAAGGGAGGGGAGGATGAGTGAATGAAAGAACGGTTAGTGTTAGTAGACATGATGGAATGGAAAAAAATAGTGAGATTAGTGATAGGAAGAAGGAAAAGAGGAGAAGAAACGACCACAGTGTATGTTTAATTTACATAGAGGTATATTAAAATAGCATTATAATTGATTGGAGGCCATATATTGCAACTGCATGATGTTGTGGCTATTATTAAAGAACTTGAGCACCACAATCAAATAATTGTAGTAAAGATGCGAGTGTGAGCAAGTGTCACCATAATCTCCGCCAGATGTAGCTGCGGTGTTTAACAGCAGTGAGATCCTTCCATCACGGTCCCACCTTCTTATTGTTTATAGTTTAACTAAATTGAAAGATCAGACAATAAAGAAAAAAACTTTATACATCCTGGAAATAAATAAGTCGTTCTTGATTTCGCCGCTGACAAGAGCACAATGTAAAATCAAGCGAGAAGAGATGAAACTCGATTAAAGGCGTTGCCATGGCGACAGACACCTAGTAATAATTAAGCTTTTATGCCGATTTGTCGAGCTAAGTGAGATCAAAAACCTGAGGTTATTAGAGTGTTATTACATTATTCCTGGCAGAATGTTAAAACATGTTTCAACGGCAGTGCCTCGGTAATAATGTCGTCTGTAATTAAACAAACTTCGCCTTAAATTTGATTTACTAGCCACTCGGCGGGAATGTTTGTTGTTCCGTGATAAGACTAGCCGGAAGGAGTTGCACGAAACAATTTAATAAAGAGAAATTGCCCTTTAAGGTTCTTTTGCGTTTGCTTTTTCATTAGTAGTGATTGCTTTTTATTTAATCCCGGCGCTTTAGGTAAATAATTAATGTTCATATGTCCATTTGGCGCATTCTCAAAGTGTTGCCAATTATATATTGGTTACTTTGAAAATCGGAAGCTTTATTTTTTCATTTAAAGGGGAAAACAGAATTTTAAAATATTTCCCAAAAAACTTTCCACACTTAACATAGGGCTTATCTGTTAGAAAGATATTATGACGTTACGATTTGAAATGTTCGCGCCAACTGGTGTGACGTCACAGTTTCACTATCCCAAAAAACCTTCCACTCTTAACATTGGGCATATCTGTTAGAAAGATATTTTCACGTTACGATTTGAAATGTTCGCGCCAACTGGTGTGACGTCACAGTTTCACTATCCCAAAAAACTTTCCACACTTAACATAGGGCTTATCTGTTAGAAAGATATTATGACGTTACGATTTGAAATGTTCGCGCCAACTGGTGTGACGTCACAGTTTCACTGTCCCAAAAAACCTTCCACTCTTAACATTGGGCATATCTGTTAGAAAGATATTTTCACGTTACGATTTGTAATGTTCGCGCCAACTGGTGTGACGTCACAGTTTCACTATCCCAAAAAACTTTCCACACTTAACATTGGGCTTATCTGTTAGAAAGATATTATGACGTTACAGTTTGAAATGTTCGCGCCAACTGGTGTGACGTCACAGTTTCACTATCCCGTTGTGCACTAAAAACGTCACTGGCTCACCAGAAACCATTATTGATTCACTTATCAAAGTAAAGTGATTTACACAGTTGCTTAGTTGCCGATGACTGCACTACGAATGTTCTGATTACTTTTTGAACTTTAATTAGGCGTTTCTTATCTGAGCTTGCTTCATGCTCAGCGACTGGCCGTTAAAATGCCTAACAGCCAGAGCGGGAGTTTAAATTTACAAGTTTTATACAGCGTTACTACCAATGCAAGCTTTGTGTGCAGTAACAAAGCATGTAAGTAAGTGATGGAAAATTTCAAGACGAATTTTTAAGTTTCATGTAGGAAGTTTCCTGCAGTTTAAGTTAATGTTGAATGTAGAGTGCACAATGAACATTTATCCACGAAAACTGTTAACGATATTTTGGCCACGTAATCGATAATCACGTAATTTTTTTTTGTTCTCGTGTAATGATAATTTAGCGAATTGTAGCTAACATTGTCTGATAAAGAGTATTGCAAACTTTACTCGGGGGGGGGGGTGCATTTGTAACGAATGTACCTATCGGTTTCTTTACTTTAGTAACATGGAGTAAGATAAAGAAAGTCGTATTTTATATATTTTGGGATCTGTGGAATACTAGTGGGAAGGATTACAATATTATCACCTGATCGTGACATTTTTGTGCTTTGTTACTTCCTGGGCAGCTTTCAGTCATGATAATGAGTCACAGCGCTGATCAAGAAGAAATGAATGGTTATGGCGAGTCATAGATGCAGGTTATGGCGAGTCATAGATGCATTTGTGGCGTGAAATACAGTTTTTTAACGCGCGAGTATTTTATATTCTGTCGGCGTGCATATGACGCTGGAGATTTGAATCTGTCCTTTTCAAAATGATTCTCTTCGTTGGCGAAGTCGTGATCCGGGTTTATCGTCGCCTCACGGAGGGAAATCTGATATTTACGCTGAAGTGTGCAATCATCTAGTTATTCTCTACCCTAAGTAGGACAAACGTTCAAATTGCCCTCAACTCGATATTATGCATTAAGCATAGTAATGCGTGTAGTGTGATGAGCGAGTCCTCAATATGACATTATGAAGTATGACGTTCTGCTTATATGGGCTGCGATTATTCAAGCGACTTAAATAGGACATATGTTGCTGCAACAGCTTCCTGAAACCTGAACGAGTCAATAACATTGCAGCTATTCGAAATAAGATGTAAATTGTGCCATATTATTCTGTAATTATAGCTCGATAATGATCGCTATTCACCGATGACCGCTCGGTGGTCATCTAAATGGTCAAAATGTTTTACTTTTGTCTCATTGTAGTTAACAACGTGGTAAATTGAATTTTTATCATTACTTCTCAAGCACTCATATTTGATTGTAATTTCGTGCCTCTCGCGCACACGCTGGAAACACGTGACATTATTGTTTTTTGTACTCCTGGGCTTGCGCTTACATTCAAAATTGTTTATGTCATAAGTCATAAGTCATTTATTTCACATTGCACATTTACAATAGTTTCATGTACAATATCTAGTGAAAGGGCCTACAATGAACGTAATACAAATAAGAAATACTGCACAGGAAAAGCCTCAAACACTGTTCACCTATATACAAATGTAAATGTGTTGTGGGCAATCAAAAGCAGGGTTTGTTAGATTGTCCCCCACAGTGAAAGAAAAAAAGTAATGGAGATAATCTGAAAATTTAAAATGAACGGATAAAGAAAACATTTAGTACTTAAAATAGAATGATGTAATGAATGAAGCTCATGTGTGAGATGATATAAAAGATAGAAAGACCATTATTTGTTAATAGCATATAAAATTAAGATAACTTGATTAAGATAACACCACTGTTTTGCTACAAATGTGAGGATGGATACTGATAGAAATTTTGATTACTCACTGATACTTACTTAAAGTTTGATTTTTGAGCTCACCCGCTTTTTGTGACACGTGTAGGAAATTTTTGATAGAATATTCAAAAGACACTCACCCTTCTTGTCCCGTATTATTTCATTATATTTTTGCTGTCATGTTTTTGTCGTCAATGACCAACTTAAGCAGCTTATAGGTCTAAGCAGGAGCAGGTTAAGTTGTGACGTAGGCAACTAAACGTCTTGGGGACCTATAGACTTTCATCTGGAAGAAGCCCAGCTGGTAACTATAAATAGCAAAATTCTTCGTATTAGACATTCGTTAACGTATGAATCTCTTGAAAAGCTGTGCTTTCGTGATTATATTTAATGGTTAAGCATTACTGAAACACAAGCTAATAATTATTATGCATAAAATCCTTTCATTGCAATACATTTGGACTGAAGCTTTTTTTTAAAGTTTCACGTACACAATTTGTAGCAGGAGTATTTTTATTTTTATTTTCTGTCTTTTAACTTGCACATATTAAACTCTCTTCGTTGTAAGCTGATGGCGTATTACTCACAAATAACACACTGTTACTCACAAATAACACACTGTTACTCACAAATAACACGCTGTTACTCACAAATAACACGCTGTTACTCACAAATAACACGCTGTTACTCACAAATAACACGCTGTTACTCACAAATAACACGCTGTTACTCACAAATAACACGCTGTTACTCACAAATAAGACGCTGTTACTCACAAATAACACGCTGTTACTCACAAATAACACACTGTTACTCACAAATAACACGCTGTTACTCACAAATAACACGCTGTTACTCACAAATAACACACTGTTACTCACAAATAGCACGATGTTACTCACAAATAACACACTGTTACTCACAAATAACACACTGTTACTCACAAATAACACGCTGTTACTCACAAATAACACACTGTTACTCACAAATAACACACTGTTACTCACAAATAACATGCTGTTACTCACAAATAACACACTGTTACTCACAAATAACACGCTGTTACTGACAAATAACACACTGTTACTCACAAATAACACGCTGTTACTCACAAATAACACGCTGTTACTCACAAATAACACACTGTTACTCACAAATAACACGCTGTTACTCACAAATAACACGCTGTTACTCACAAATAACACGCTGTTACTCACAAATAACACGCTGTTACTCACAAATAACACGCTGTTACTCACAAATAACACGCTGTTACTCACAAATAACACGCTGTTACTCACAAATAACACGCTGTTACTCACAAATAACACGCTGTTCAAATGGTGTTTATAGTTGACGGTTACTTGTACGTTTTCAATCGAGCAACGGATTAAGGATGTGTGTATTTGGTCCGGATGTAGGAAGACGATTTTTATGTCTTCCGTAAACGATAAGTTTACATTACGTTAGTGTGACACAGTAGGCGTTGCAATCGACCTTGTTTAGAATTTAGAAAGATGGCATGTCAGAGTTCAAGTTGCCTTACATCGTGTTGGAATCGGTAGAATGTATCGTGGGTTAACAAAATACGTGGCGATAATTAATAGTATTTTTCTCAAATCTGTAAGCAACCTTGCGCTGAATCTATAATAAAGTTGATTTGAATTGAATTGATAATTTCATTAGTGAAGTATTATTATAAGTTTAGCAATAAAGTGTCTTCGATGTTACGTCTAGTCAACGTTCTACGTCGGTTTTTCTTTACGAGAGTCGCGAGTTTTTAGGAAAACTTCGAATCATTTAAGATTTTTTAAGTTTTCTAATAATTTCACCGTTTTGGGGCAGATTTTAAAAACAAATTTACTTATTGGAATCGAAATCTGGCCCAGCAGTCGTAAAGCTGAATGCTATATACTACACCAACGTGAATTTGCTACTGAATCTAATGCTATCCGCAGCTTCCATCACTGCCTGACCTTTCTTGTCACGTGGTTAGCCAGATTGTGTATAATCTAGGTCTGTCGTATCACGCATTGCTCCTGTGGCGGTATTACTACAGTTATGTAACTTTGTTCACAAGAACGGTTATTATTATTATTATTATTATTATTATTATTATTATTATTATTATTATTATTATTATTATTATTATTATTATTATTATTATTATTATTATTATTATTATTATTATTATTATTATTATTATTATTATTATTATTATTATTATTATTATTATTATTATTATTATTATTATTATTATTATTATTATTATTATTATTATTGTGAGTTTATTTCGTATAAAAATATACAGCTTACAAAGACAAAGATGTTTGTAAAACAGGTAATACGATGTTAGTAAAGTAACATATCTACAGACATTCAACTTTATAATAACCACACATTGCAGTACCCTTGTGATTATATTACGTTATACAGTGTTGTAAGGAGCTATAATAAATATCTTAAAACATAATCTTTAAATGAGTTCTTAACCTTCAATTTTACATTTTCATTTGGATCTACAGTACAACCATATTTAAATCTTAAATTTACTTGACTGTTATTTACATAGTAGCATAGCTTTGGAATTCTCAATGTGCAAGAGTTTACAATTTTTCTCACAAAGTTTAATTTTCGACTATCTATTAAATAATTCGCAGGCATTGTGCCACAAAAATACATTAACAATTTGACGCTTTCATTTTGTCGCAAATCGAATATTTTTCTTCTGACACAGGAGTTTTAACAAGACTATGACAGTTTGGTGTCAAAAATTTAGCACAGTACGGAGTTGTGGAATAATTCCGCGATTAATCTAGATTCTAAATTATACAGAGCTTGACTTGCAAACGGTAAACCAAAGAGTTTGTTTAAATTCTAGGCGCAGTGTCAACTCTTCTATCTTCCATATCAGAGTAACAGAGTTGCCAAAATAACCTACGGGCAACGAATAGTCGAAAATGGTCTTTCAAAAGAACACGCCACAACTTCTTGAACGACGTAGTCGACCATTTAAACATTTTGAGCTAAATCGTACTTCTAGATTGTGAAGTGTAAGTCCAGGCAGAAAGAAAATGCAGTTTAATTCGGGCCGGAATGAAGGTGCCATCCGTTGTCGTGTAGTCGGAAACACAGAAGAGAAAATACATTAAAAAATATAGAAAAATATACAGATTTACTTTGTTCAAGAAGTTATGGTGCATTCTTTTTGAGTGCAAATATTCGTATGGAGTGTAAACTTTTGCACCACCCCTACTGTACCATTTGTTAAACCTAATATAAAGCTAATATATAATAACCTAATCTATATCACTTCTAGTGTAATAAGCGCGTGAAGTACCTTGTAAACGTAGACTTCTAAAATGGAGTGTAAACTTTTGCACCACCCTTACTGTACCATTTGTTAAACCTAATATAAAGCTAATATATAATAACCTAATCTATATCACTTCTAGTGTAATAAGCACGTGAAATACCTTTTAAACGTAGACTTCTAAAATTTACAATAATTAGTTGATTACTAAATATAAAAATACTTGAAATTAAATTAAATTATGGATTTTATGCTGGTTTTCAGTCCTTGTGTATTCCTGGCATACGCTTCATTTCCATTATTGCACGTACGGCTTGGCATTAAAGCAGCTAATTTCTGATTGTTGGAAACCGTGTAGAACTAGTGAAGTCTTGTCTAGTGGATGACGTCGCTTATAGGGGAGACCCGGGTAAAGTGGATCACTGGGCAAAGCGGATCAAATGTGTTTGCTCTTTTTTCCGTAAGGCGTCGCGGTCTACGCACTGTGTGATGCTGCGTCATCATCTACTGTGTACTCTGCATAAATGACCTCGACCTTTGCAAAGTTTGTCTAAGCGCGGTACACAAAAGTAAGTTTTTCACCCACTTTCTTGCGATTTTTCACTTTTATAGATCATGATGATAAATTCCACTTAGTGCAGATTTATTCGCAACCGTTTTTACATATGATGGATGGTTCACTGCTGCTTCATATCAATTTATTTTTGCAAAATAAACAAAATCCATTTAAAAGATATTGTTAGTTATGTTGAGCTCAACCGCTCCGGTATGATCCACTAAGCCCGTAAAAGATCCACTTCGCCCTAGAAATTTTGGTTTCGTATTTCGGAATTATCTGTTAAACGAGTAATAGTAATTATAAGTTTTTACCACAGGAATATAGCAGAGTTTCCTACGGAAGAATAGGGCATGTAATTGATTGTTACAGATCAAACGTCTTAAACTCTATGAGCGAAAACCCTTAAGTGATCCACTTTACCCGGGTCTCATAATTTAAATGGCAACATGCATTCGAAAACGAAAAATTGCCCCTGTCGAAATTCACCTGATCCATTTATTATCCAGCTTGAGCTAAACGTTAACATGGCAACATGCGGCGTGTCACCTTTGCTATTAATCAGACGGCCGATGATAAAACACAGGAATCACTCTTTCGTCTAAGTGCCTGCAGAATTTGATATGCAGTCCGTGGACTTTAGAAACATATAAATTTTGTAAGTCATCAGTTGGCGTCCGTGGTCTGTTTTGCTGGATAAGTGGTTTCATTTAAGAGCAAATGCCACTTGTTTAGAATCCTACAATGATGTCTGTATAAAGCGCTAAAACAATTACATATGCGCGCGTGCGTGTGTGCGTGCGTACGTGCGTGCGTGCGTGCGCGTGGAAGTAAAATCTCGAGTTTTTATAATCCTTATAAATAAAATGTCCGTTCTTCGTCAACGTCTCATTTCATCTGTTGTAGACTTTGAGGCATTAACATTTATTAGAGTATTCCACCCACTTCTATCTGCAGCTAACAGCCTAAGTTCCTCTTTTCCTAAAGGTAAATTTGGTTGAAATTGTTGAAAATCTTTATTTATCTTAGCTATCCAAGTTGTTTTTTTGTCTGCCAGGTGGTTTATTGCAAGGTTTTAAGGCTTCCTATAAGGCGATTCTTACTGTGTTTCACAAGGTGCCCTAGCCATCTTAATCTTTGGATCTTGACTTTTGAGCTCCAAGGAACTTCTTTCGTTGTAGTGTATAAATCTTCAATGATGATTTACGTTTATTTTTGACATGTGCTAAAGCAGTGTGTTGATGGCTAGAACATTATGACGATTATGAACATTGTGACGAAATAACATGCGTAATAATAAAATGTGCAGGTCAAAACATGCCATATTTGCCAGAGAAGTAGGGCATTTAACCCCGGATATTGAATTAAGGCACGCATTACAGAACATTCTTCCATGGAGCGATGCTTCAGTCTTGTTTTGGGGTCTCTTTAAAGAGTGTAAGTACCCAATCAATTTTTGAGATGTGCTGATTTGTTAGCTAAGAAGCCAAGCAATGCCACACCTGGTTGTAAACGAATCCTCTAAGGATGGCGTCTTAGAAGAAAAAGACATATTTGTTTGTCTCGCCCTTCGTTATTTTTTGTTCGGTCACAATATTATTTCATTTTTTGCTGAGGTAATTTTGAAAAATTTCTGCTCCCAATTTCGTTACACTATTAATCTGTGTGGCTGCAACTCATAATAAACTCGTTCCATCCATTTGCCATTGGCCCATTATCAAATGACTTGCATCCAATATGGACTCTGTGCTTGCTTGGCACTTGTTGGGTGATTGTGTGCAACTATTGGCTTCAATCTACTTCCCATGTATGATCAACTGATTGATCCAGCAGTATATTGCTCCCTAACATGTCAATCTGCAACTTGTCCTTGGCCGTCTCATTATTGCTCGTGGGGGTGGCCCGCTGGTATTATTTACGCCCGCCGTTTAACCGGCTTATTAAACTCGCGAGTGCTGTGAGCAATTTGCGTGGAATCTGATCAGTCCGGATTTGTCGAAGTGTGTAGAGATTGATCGATTTGTCTGTTGTGTTTCTAGATTGACGGAAATACAGAGTTGAAGGTTTTCGTCACCTTTTCCCGCGTCCTCAAGAGCACCTGAAGGGTGACGGTGCGCAAGGATGGAGCGAGGAAAACAAGACAGGCATTTGAAGAATAAACGAGTGTTCTTTGTAATTGCTTTCACCATAATTGTCCAGAGAGTAACCCTTTAAACTAATTGAAGTTGAAAGCAGAAAACAAGATTTCTCAGACGAAAATCGTACCCAGAGACACATGCCGACATTGTAAAAACATGAAAAGCAATTATGTCATACCAGCAACACGCTCCATTATGACACATTCACAGACTGCAGGTGATGTCACTCACTGAAGTTCTGTTGAACACCCTGTTGATAACTAACATCTTATTAGTTTACCTAGTCACACCAGCAACACGCTCCATTATGACACATTCACAGATTGCAGGTGATGTCACTCAGCGAAGCACTGTTGTACACCCTGTTGATAACAAACATCTTATTAGTTTACCTAGTCACACCAGCAACACGCACCATTATGACACATTCACAGACTGCAGTCACTCACTGAGCACTGTTGTACACCCTGTTGATAACAAACATCTTATTAGTTTACCTAGTCATACCAGCAACACGCACCATTATGACACATTCACAGATTGCAGGTGATGTCACTCAGCGAAGCACTGTTGTACACCCTGTTGATAACTAACATCTTATTAGTTTACCTGGTCACACCAGCAACACGCACCATTATGACACATTCACAGACTACAGGCGATGTCACTCACTGAAGCACTGTTGTACACCCTGTTCATAACAAACATCTTATTAGTTTACCTAGTCACACCAGCAACACGCACCATTATGACACATTCACAGATTGCAGGTGATGTCACTCAGCGAAGTTCTGTTGTACACCCTGTTGATAACAAACATCTTATTAGTTTACCTAGTCATACCAGCAACATGCACCATTATGACACATTCACAGACTGCAGGTGATGTCACTCACTGAAGCACTGTTGTACACCCTGTTGATAACAAACATCTTATTAGTTTACCTAGTCACACCAGCAACACGTACCATTATGACACATTCACAGACTGCAGGCGATGTCACTCACTGAAGCACTGTTGTACACCCTGTTGATAACTAACATCTTATTAGTTTACCTAGTCACACCAGCAACACGCACCATTATGACACATTCACAGACTGCAGTCACTCACTGAGCACTGTTGTACACCCTGTTGATAACAAACATCTTATTAGTTTACCTAGTCACACCAACAACACGCACCATTATGACACCTTCACAGATTGCAGGTGATGTCACTCAGCGAAGCACTGTTGTACACCCTGTTGATAACTAACATCTTATTAGTTTACCTGGTCACACCAGCAACACGCACCATTATGAAACATTCACAGATTGCAGGTGATGTCACTCAGCGAAGTTCTGTTGTACACCCTGTTGATAACAAACATCTTATTAGTTTACCTAGTCATACCAGCAGCACGTACCATTATGACACCTTCACAGATTGCAGGTGATGTCACTCAGCGAAGCACTGTTGTACGCCCTGTTGATAACAAACATCTTATTTGTTTACCTAGTCACACCAGCAACACGCACCATTATGACACATTCACAGACTGCAGGTGATGTCACTCAGCGAAGCACTGGTGTACACTCTGTTGATAACAAACATCTTATTAGTTTATGTCCACTAGTCTCCTCCTGTGACTAGCATATGCAGAGCTAGGAATTTGATTCTCGGCGGGTCGGACTGTAAATGGTACAGTTTCAGCTCGCGTTCAGCGCTTGTATGCGCAAAAATGCTTTTGTTTCAGTTTTGAAGTTACAGTTTAATGAAGGCCACAAACACGTATTTGATAATTGTATATTTTATGTAAATATTTTAAAGCACAAGAAAACCTTCCGATTGCGTAAAGCTTAAGAAAATTTGTTTTGAAATTTTGTACCACTTACGTACTGCCTTTTTGCATACAGGGCTTGCATCGGGCGTAACACTGTATAAAACGTGTAAATTTAAACTCCCGCGATGACCGTTAGACGCAGCCATTTTGACGATAAGTCATTTGAGACAAGTTTAGATAATATTGTGTAAAGTTTGAAAAAAATAGTCAGAGCATGCGTAGCGCACTCATCACTAACTAAGTAAAATTTTTAAATTACTGTATGTCGTCAATAAGATTAGAAATACGTTTTTTGGTTAGTGAGTGGTGCACCCTGGAGGTGAGTCAGCGACATTTTACCAATTGGTGAAATTTTTTTTAAATAATTAATAATTTTCTTTTCTAGTTACATAAGTCGTTCCTGAAGGTAGGGGAAATGCTAAGTAATATAACTTTGCATGGGAAGTTTTTTGGGACATACTTTAACATTGTATTTTCATTCCCTGTTTTACGTTTGTGCGTAGTGACGTCATGTAATGGCGCCGTCGGAACAGCATTGTGGGACAGCATTTAAAATGAAAACAAACAAAAAATCATTTCAACGCGAGTACGATAAATGCATAAAATTGCTATAAAGTAGCATACTTTTCAAGGCGATTTTTCTGAAACCTACTTCCGGTACCCCTTTTCTTGTCCTTAAGTAGTTAGGATCTCACTTGCAGTTTTTTTAGTTACCCATTCCTAAATGTTACAAGCGCATCATTTAAACTTTTTTTATGTGACTGGCTTTGTTATTTTTGCTGAAGCCAATCTTAAATTGCAAATATAAAACGCTAATGTTGAGATCCATTTATAATCTATAACCTGCTACAAGTATTTTTGCAGGAAAGTATGTGTAAGGCGGCTGTGCTGCTCGCGGATTTATCTGTATTGCGCCACTTTCATTACTTTTATTAACGGAATGAGTTGCGTAATTTAATCAAATTTTACACTTTGTTTATGCATAATAAATTCAAATTTGTTTATTTTTGCAAAAATGCTTTGCACTCTTATGTATAGAGAGTATGCATACACTAACCTAGGACTGGCAAAATTTATTTTAAGATTGTCCTATTGTCCTCACATTGTTGACACGTAACACACAATTCGAACTGATATATTGTTGGCATTTAACACACAATTCTATCAGTTCGATACATCTGGAATCTCCCCCTCGGTGATTAAAACACTGCTGTTGTATCTATTATATATATCTCCGGCCGCCATTCGTTCATTTTTCTAGTTATTCGGTGTCCAACATGGATGGCTTGTCAAACATTATTCAGTGTTGGTGTCTGTTAAACAAACAGAAATGATAATGCTGGGGCAGCTAATGGACTATTATTGATAACTGTGAGTTTGCACAGCTTCACTTCCTGCGTTCACGTAAATTCTGTACATGCTTGTGCATAATGTATTCTGAATTCACGTAAATTCTGTACATGCTTGTGCATAATGTATTCTGAATTCACGTAAATTCTGTACGTGCTTGTGCATAATGTATTCTGAATTCACGTAAATTCTGTACATGCTTGTGCATAATGTGTTCTGAATTCACGTAAATTCTGTACGTGCTTGTGCATAATGTATTCTGAATTCACGTAAATTCTGTACATGCTTGTGCATAATGTGTTTTGAATTCACGTAAATTCTGTACGTGCTTGTGCATAATGTATTCTGAATTCACGTAAATTCTGTACGTGCTTGTGCATAATGTGTTTTGAATTCACGTAAATTCTGTACGTGCTTGTGCATAATGTATTCTGAATTCACGTAAATTCTGTACGTGCTTGTGCATAATATATTCTGAATTCACGTGAATTCTGTACGTGCTTGTGCATAATATATTCTGAATTCACGTGAATTCTGTACGTGCTTGTGCATAATATATTCTGAATTCACGTGAATTCTGTACGTGCTTGTGCGTAATATATTCTGAATTCACGTGAATTCTGTACGTGCTTGTGCATAATATATTCTGAATTCACGTGAATTCTGTACATGCTTGTGCATAATATATTCTGAATTCACGTAAATTCTGTACATGCTTGTGCATAATATATTCTGAATTCACGTGAATTCTGTACATGCTTGTGCATAATATATTCTGAATTCACGTGAATTCTGTACATGCTTGTGCATAATATATTCTGAATTCACGTGAATTCTGTACATGCTTGTGCATAATATATTCTGAATTCATGCGAATTCTGTACATGCTTGTGCATAATATATTCTGAATTCACGCGAATTCTGTACATGCTTGTGCATAATATATTCTGAATTCACTTCGTGGGCTTTACTACTGGTAGTCATTATAAACCTCAAGCTCGTCCAATGACTGTGTGTAGAACAGTTTCGCTGTAAAAACCTCGTAGTTATTCCAGCCCAAGTTATTCAGTAGCTGTTTTTAATGCTGAGCCAAGATCGATTTTGCCTAAAAGTCGTACATATATGCCAACTAGCTCAAAATTCTTACCAGTTCAGTGTACAGTTTCAGATACATAGGTTCTTCCCATATCTCTCCTGGTTATTTCTTTTGCCGCTTACAGAAATTTTGCTGTTTAAGTAGCCATGCGTCATTTGTCCGTTACATCCAAATCGGTGACACACCTAATTGACTCACCTGCATTAATGTAGTTCCAGTGTCGGTACATCTGTTAAACTTGTTATTTAACTTAGGACTGGTGGAGATTATATTATTTGCTGTCCCTCTTTGAAATTCTTTCTCCAATGTTAATGTTTTGGGCTTTTTCGATTCTGTGTTACAATCCTTTGTTTAAATGAAAGTCTTAGATGAAATGAAAAGAAATGAAACTTGGGTAACTTGCATCCCTATGGAATGGATTCCCATCCACATACAGACAAAGATATATTTAGACACGGACAGATAAATGTAAAACGTGCTTAAATGCGTGAACTTGCTGAAGCCATTTCTATTCTTAGAATTTCATTAGATAACTAAGGAAGTTCATGAATAGGATTTGACCAAGACCTTGAAGTACAATAGTTTAAGATAATAAACTCGTAAATGAGGTCACGTATTTGCTTCAGTGGTCCCTCTGCTGAGTGGTCTTACTGATTACTGTTGCTTCTGTCCACTAACCTCAAGACCGTAAAGTACAATAGTTTAAGATAATAAACTCGTAAATGAGGTCACGTATTTGCTTCAGTGGTCCCTCTGCTGGGTGGTCTTACTGATTACTGTTGCTTCTGTCCACTAACCTCAAGACCGTAAAGTACAATAGTTTAAGATAATAAACTCGTAAATGAGGTCACGTATTTGCTTCCGTGGTCCCTCTGCTGAGTGGTCTTACTGATTACTGTTGCTTCTGTCCACTAACCTCAAGACCGTAAAGTACAATAGTTTAAGATAATAAACTCGTAAATGAGGTCACGTATTTGCTTCCGTGGTCCCTCTGCTGAGTGGTCCTATTGCCTACTGTTGCTTATGACCACTAACCTCAAGACCGTAAAGTACAATAGTTTATGATAATAAACTCGTAAATGAGGTCACGTATTTGCTTCAGTGGTCCCTCTGCTGAGTGGTCCTACTGATTACTGTTGCTTATGTCCACTAACCTCAAGACCGTAAAGTACAATAGTTTAAGATAATAAACTCGTAAATGAGGTCACGTATTTGCTTCCGTGGTCCCTCTGCTGAGTGGTCCTATTGCCTACTGTTGCTTATGACCACTAACCTCAAGACCGTAAAGTACAATAGTTTATGATAATAAACTCGTAAATGAGGTCACGTATTTGCTTCAGTGGTCCCTCTGCTGAGTGGTCCTACTGATTGCTGTTGCTTCTGTCCACTAACCTCAAGACCGTAAAGTACAATAGTTTAAGATAATAAACTCGTAAATCAGGTGACGTATTTGCTTCAGTGGTCCCTCTGCTGAGTGGTCCTACTGATTACTGTTGCTTATGTCCAGTAACCTCAAGACCGTAAAGTACAATAGTTTAAGATAATAAACTCGTAAATCAGGTGACGTATTTGCTTCAGTGGTCCCTCTGCTGAGTGGTCCTATTGCCTACTGTTGCTTATGACCACTAACCCCATTTATCGACACGTACACGTAATTCGTTATGATATTACAGTGAGAACCACTGTGAGTCTTTGCCTAAATCTCATTAATCCGTCACACTGTACTACATTTTTGGATCCAATAAAACATGCTATTTGGGCTGTTATTATCAACAGTACTGCATTTGTGCAATGACAGAATTTTTCTCTGGAAGGGGTGCTCGCCCTGAGTAACACCGATACTGTTATCCATACTCAATAGTTAACATGGTTGAGAATCTTGCCTTCTGTTTCTGCTTCTACAGGTCAATATGAGGCTTGCGTTGGACACCATTATCATTAATATGTATGATGCTTTTATCAAGCAGCTAATAATAGGTTGATTGATATGATCTCGTTAGGTTACACGGTCCATTAAATCCGGGCTACTTTTGTTTCATTATACCCCTACGCCTACTTGTGTGGATTGAGAAATCTCAAGACGCTTGCTTTTCGTTATTCAGTCAAATACGATATAAGTCATGTCTTTAGTACCTTTGTGTTTAATAGCTATTCGTTGGAATGCTTTATACATGTAAGCCACCTATGCTATATGCTTGCCCTTTACACTCACATTTTTTATGAATATCATAACTGTGAACATCTTATCGTACTAACATTGTAAAATAAATTTATCTGCCTCAACAACTACTGTTTTCTATAAAACTTAACTCTCTCTAACACCTGTCATTCGTAGAAAAAAATGAAAGTGCTGTCCGAATATTGAGGATTTATGTTAATTGAAGTCAGCATCTGGGAGGGGAGCATAACGAACAGTAACTTGACCTCGGAGCAACTCTCACTCTTGACCTCAGAGCAACTCTCAATCTTGACCTCGGAGCAACTCTCACTCTTGACCTCAGAGCAACTCTCAATCTTGACCTCAGAGCAACTCTCAATCCTCAGAGCAACTTTCAATCCTCAGAGCAACTCTCAGTCTTGACCTCAGAGCAACTCTCAATCTTGACCTCAGAGCAACTCTCAATCTTGACCTCAGAGCAACTCTCAGTCCTCAGAGCAACTCTCAATCCTCAGAGCAACTCCTCAATCTTGACCTCAGAGCAACTCTCAATCTCTTTTTAAAATCCACTAAAACGTCTTCGCAAACTTGGACGCCAGTGTATGTATTTCTACTGCCATGTTTCAATGTAAATCCGCAATGCATGTCAGCTCTTTCAAAACCAATTGGGCATTATAGCACCTTTAATTTATTTTTATGTCCCGTTTGCCTTGCCTCTGTCACATCTATCAAATACAGCGCACATTATATGGCTACTTTTCGGATTTATTTTATGTGGGGCTTTACATTTCAACATGCTTGTCGTGCAGAAATGGAGGCTGTCATCAGCTTAGCACAGTTTATTGCGTTGTTAATCAACGAGGGCGGATTCTAGTGAAATGGAGTCATCTCTTAGTTGAGGGGCGTAGCATTGGTCAAACGAGGTGGTAGGTGCCGCAAACGGTTCTCTTTATTCCGTTATTCCACTCACAAAAATTTTCTCTTATCTGATCTGCTATGCATAGAAGGGAGGTTTTCTGTTCAGCATCCCTTCTTTGGCTTCCCTTTACGAGCACTGGCCGCCTCAGGTAGGATATTACAGGTAATGCCATATTATAGGCACGGTAAGGCGTATAAAATATCGCGTAATGATTTAAATTGCATCTGTATCGCATTCGTGTATTCATAATATGAACGCGATGATCATTAAATATTCATTATGCTTTTAAACATGAATTGCTCATTTCTGTAGGGCTGCAGTTAGTGCAATTTGCCAGCGCTGTTCTTATGTAGCGTATATCAACATAATCGAATCGCTCAAGTAGTCAAGATGCGTTTAGATTGCCTTGAAATTATATTCTGATCCATTTCTGTGTATCGTTATGGTCGTAATTGCATTGCCATGCGTATGGATGGGCAAATAATTGCAGAGCGTTTAAATTCGCATCTTCAGAAATCTGTCCATCTGTCTGACACATGCATGAGAAAATGGTCCCTATCTGAGTTAGTAGAAGCAGTTAAGCTAATCAGGCCTGATTGCCGCGCCTGATTAACATAAGAAAGTGTAGAATAGTCGTTAAGAATGACGCACATAATTGTTACATTAAAGGCTTGGAGTTTGAATTTTTAGTTCAGAGTAAAATAAAGAGTTTAATGAAATTCTGAGCTTGTGTGAAAAAGGACACGGCAACATATTCATCAGTGGAAACCGTCGTGGTGGTCTATTCAATTGCAAGTTGTTCAGACGGTATTATTGTACAAATGGCACAGACTGATACTTTTTATATTCTTCTGCAAGAGATCTTACGTCACGTTATTTGAGATGCTTGAAGCCATTGAATGGGCTTCTATACATTGACGAGGGTGATCAGATAATTTGTAGTCGTACGTCATATTTCCGGCAGAATTACTTCAACGTGGCTTGTCAGTAGGCTGTATGCTAAAATTGGTCATCTAAGGCTTAGCTGCATCTGGTATAGCTCCATCCAACTTTCATCTGTCCCAGAAGTAAAAGAATACCTGTATTTGAGATCTTGTTGGGGATCTGAAATAATGTTAGCGTTAAATCAGACGGAATTTTGGTGCTGCTAGTGTGAATTTTTTTTCTCAAATCGCTTTTTCAAATTTTAATTGACTGTTTGTGAAGGATGTGCTGGTGTAGATCGAGATTAGAATAGGGCACGCATATGACACGTAACGCAGGGGGCTATGTTTACATACCTAAACAATAAGCGACTGTCACTAAGCCCAGTCGGCCACTGAAATAAGAATTACCAGCCGACTGACCAGGCATAATTGCTTGAACATATAATTACCCCGCGGTCGTTTGGATGTTTGTATATTTGTCAGGCCCGGATCGATTCGTTTCATAACGAAATTTATAGATCAATTACGCTTGCTGATGGCATGCCTCGAGCTAGTAAGCGCGCGCTGGACTTCCCGCCCAAGGGATTCTGAATTCTCTCTGGAGGAATACCATTTCTGTACGATCGTGTAGGACCACCATTCCTTGATGGAACGTATTCGTATTAATGCACGAAGCTGTTATATTGATCAGTACTAATACCGTTACGTTTATCATATACCATATTTGTTCATGTTTTGGTTGTGCTGTTTAGGAAATAACTTATGAGCCCCGTCTTATGGTCGGTGTTTATGGTGTCTCAGCTATGCAGCTATATGGCGGTTTTGAAGCCATTTTATTTCAGCTTCTGCGTACTGGATAATTTTTGGCGCGAAAATGTATCAAATTTCAGCTAGAAATTAAATTCATACGTTGAATTTACCGTAAAAGTATTTTCCTAATTTTAATATATAATTCTTGCTTATATCTCGTTAAATTATAGTTACTTAGTGTTAAAATGAAATAATGTGCAGCAAGTGAACAATAAGTGAACCAGCGTCTAAAACTTACAGTCAGTTTTGCCTTCTTCTTTCACGTTTACATCATGATGAGTTTTCATAGAAAGAAGAATGACGTCATACGATTAGCCATTCTTATTATTTTTAATGTTCTTACAAAAGAAGTGAAGCGGTTGGATTAAATCTCTAAAAGAGCATACACGCAGTATGCGTATATCATAGAAGGACCAGTGACGACGACCGTGACGATGGTGACGATGATAATGCTAAGTAAGAATAAAAAAGAAAAAAGGTGACGATAGTGATGGTGACGATGGCGGTAATTATGATGATGATGATGATGATGATGATGATGATGATGATGACGACGACGATGACGATGATAATGCTAACTAAGAATAAAAAAGAAAAAAGGTGACGATGGTGATGATGATGATGATGATGATGATAATAATGAAGATGATGGTGATGATGATGATGACGACGACGATGACGATGATAATGCTAAGTAGGAATAAAAAAAGAAACAAAGGTGACGATGGTGATGATGATAATGCTAACTAAGAATAAAAAAGAAACAAAGGTGACGATGGTGATGATGATGATGATGATAATGCTAACTAAGAATAAAAAAGAAAAAAAGGTGACGATGGCGATGATGATGATGATGATAATGCTAACTAAGAATAAAAAAGAAACAAATGTGACGATGGTGATGATGATGATGATGATAATGCTAACTAAGAATAAAAAAGAAAAAAGGTGACGATGAGCATGAAGATTGTGATGATGATGACGACGACGATGACGCTGATTATAACTGATTTTACTCGGTTGATGTCACTGATGTCGATTAACGATTCACTGGAACGCTGATGTGGCTGATGTCATTGTCTGATAATGGTGAGCATTTTTGTGACAGTGGCACTACTGGTTCCGTGAATAATATATGTGGTACAGTGATGTGCAGTCTTACCATTAAACACAGCTAAGAACATTTTAGTTTCTGCCAGGTTGCATATTCCTGACTTGATATTTCTCTTTGTAAGCTGCAACACGTTTGACACCTCCGCTTCGTCATCTCTGCTATTAGGTTTTCGCCGAGAATATTAAATGTGGCGAGTCGGGCTCGACGAGAAGCCAGGTTGAGTCACTCAGTGAAGCCATTGTTGATATTGCCAAGTTTTAGCTGTAACGCGATCTGTTAAATGTTTGCTTTCCATAATTCCTCTGACGACTACACTTTACCTGGGTCAATATAGAGTCGTCACTTAACAACAGCATTTTTCATATGCCAGAAGAATTCTAACACGAGTAACTTATTCCTGGCAAGTGTCCTTGTCGCTTTTGTTTGATGTAATTCTTCGGTTTGTTTGAATTCCATTTCCGACCTGCATTATTTCTACTGCAGTTCAACGCGATAAACGATGCCAATGAATTGCGTTTCAGCAGCTTAAAATGAGCAATGAAAAAGATTTTTATATTTTATCAGCAATAATGAATAAAGAATGAATAATAAAATGAACAATGAAAAAGATTTTTATATTTTATCAGCAATAATGAATAATAAAATGAACAATGAAAAAGATTTTTATATTTTTTCAGCAATAATGAATAATAAAATGAACAATGAAAAACATTTTGATATTTTATCAGCAATAATGAATAATAAAATGAACAATGAAAAAGATTTTTATATTTTATCAGCAATAATGAATAAAGAATGAATAATAAAGTGAACAATGAAAAAATGCACCAAGTATTGCATAAAGGGACTGCGTCGGTAATTTTGTTTAAAATATTTTTTGGTTTAGGCTGTACGTATTGAAGTGCTTGAAAAACGTGTTGTCGTCACGCTCTAGTTCTTGCAACATTATTTAAAGTTATGTGAAGCTGTTGTGGTCGATACGATAGAGTTTTGCACATTTTGTCAAATCCATATGTATATCGGCGGTTCAAGAAAATATGGATCGTGGTGTCATACATTATGTAACCTCCGCTATGGACCATTCCTTTGAGCAGTCTACATTTGACATGAAATATTTACTCTTTTTCATTTATACGCGTTGCAGAGCAAATTGCATTAGCTCACACTGTAGCAGAATGTGCCAGCCTTTTTGACAATTAACGTAAACTTTGAATTTTGAATGTAGCAGAAAATATAACAACGTGCGGATCTGTTTACAATAAACAGAACAGGACAATTAACAGGACTAAGAACTTATCTGACTTAAAATTTGCTACATGCAAACTGTCTAACCTTAGTATAAATCATCATTTATATGCTGATGACTTGTGTATATTAGTTCCCTCTATACAAACGTTGTAAATACTTTCAATGTTTGTCCAGACTATGCTAATAATCATGGCAGGATTTTTAATGAGTCTAAAAGGTATTGTACACCTTTCACGTCCTGCAACAGAAAAAACATTCGTTAAAAAATGGATTTTTTATCGAATAAAATATGGGTACGCATCTTTTTGGGTCTCTCTGTATATATTTGATCCCAAATAGTACGCGACATATCACTCAGGGTTACGTAATTCTTGAGGGTGTTGAAATCTGTGTTAAAAATAACCACAAGTGTTTTGGTTATTTACTTACTAATAATCTTTCTGATAATTTAGACATCATAAGCCAGAATCGTTTGCTAATCGCTAATCTAGTATGTTATTGTATTGTCAGTTAATAACTGATTTAAAATATTTCTGTTTTGTTACTCTAATTGTTTATGTTATTAAAATAAATTGTGACTGACTTGAATGTTTTTATTATGTTGCCCAACTTTTTTCCTAACCAAAATTGTGACTTTTTCCTGTGACTTTATTCCTAGCCAAAATTGTGACTTTTTACCTAGTCAAAATTGTGACTTTTTACCTAGCCAAAATTGTGACTTTTTCTTGTGACTTTATTCCAAGCCAAATTGTGACTTTTTACCTAGTCAAAATTGTGACTTTTCCTGTGACTTTATTCCTAGCCAAATTGTGACTTTTTACCTAGTCAAAATTGTGACTTTTTCCTGTGACTTTATTCCCAGCCAAATTGTGACTTTTTACGTAGTCAAAATTGTGACTTTTTCCTGTGACTTTATTCCTCGCCAAATTGTGACTTTTTACATAGTCAAAATTGTGACTTTTTCCTGTGACCTTTTTCTTAGCCAAAATTGTGACATTTTCCTGTGACTTTATTCCTAGCCAAAATTGTGACTTTTCCTGTGACTTTATTCCTAGCCAAAATTGGGACTTTTTCCTGTGACTTTATTCCTAGCCAAATTGTGACTTTTTCCTGTGACTGTATTCCTAGCGAAAATTGTGACTTTTCCTGTGACTTTATTCCTAGCCAAATTGTGACTTTTTCCTGTGACTTTTTTCCTAGCAAAAATCGTGACTTTTCCTGTGACGTTTTCCTAGCAAAAATTGACTTTTTCTTGTGACTCTTTTCCTAGCCAAAATTGTGAGTTTTTCCTGTAACTTTATCACCAGTCAGCCGCGCAGCAGAAGTATTATTTGAACAGCTTGAATAACGATGAAACTAATAACTCCGTCTAATAAGTTTAAACTGCAAAATAATTAATCTGAAAATCTCCTTTCACGTCCACGGAGTTTTGCAAAACCCTGCATGGCTTTGTTCAGTGGATTAGACTGGTACGCTGTACCTTTATGGTTTTTGTCTTCCATCTTCTGCAACTGATCAAATTTGCTGCGCTGTAAAATCGCTTTTGTCAGCTCCATGATCATTGAAATTATGCTTTGTGAAACTATTTCCACAACATTTGATCAAATCGCTGGATATTGTTGGGGGAAGAACATCGATACGGCGGCCGCGCTCGCTGCTTTTCTTTCTCCCACCTCTTTTGTCCTCGTATATCTACTGTATAATTTTCCGTGTATACCCAGTGTTTACTCATATGATTGCGCGGGTGAATTTAGTTCCATTTTCTGCAAATGATGATTAAAGGTTTTCAGACAATAAACGTTGATTTTTTGTCTTAACTGATGGAAAGGACGCTATAAAGCATCATTCATTTTCTCGTGGCTTGTCCGTGAGAAGATTTGAACGTTTTTTAAATCAGCGCTGCGGATGAATAAAGTTCAACAAGGTAACGGAAGAATAAAATACGAGACCAAAATTGGATTTGCCGGGAAAACTAGGATGTCCGTCTTTTACACAATTTTCTTTGTTTTTTTATTTACATATTTTTGGTTAGGGTACCGAGGAAACACATCCGTCGGCATTAATCCAAACGTTTCATTTCAGTAGCGGGCAGTGGTAGGTAAGTCCTGCCACAGTTAGGTATCTACATTATCTATGTCGCCCCGTTGAGCACTGGTTGTTGGCGTGTACGTCTACTGCCCGCGAACTGTGTTTGTACTCGAACAGCTGCATGTCACGTGATTTATAATTCTGCTTTTTAAATGGTCATTTTATGGCGACGTTACAACTTTCATTTCCTTGTCAGGCACGAATTTATATTCATAAGCATCAACTCGACTTCTTCGTTTACTAATAAAATTGCTGGAAATGAACAATTTGTCTTGTCATGAGAATTTAACGTCCCGGTTTGAATATTTTCCTCTGATTCCCAAGTCGTAATACCTGCACCAAGCAAAAGTATGGTTATAATTCATGATATTGTAGGCGGTGCGATAGAGGTAAATGTTACAAAGTGTAATTTTCTTTCAAGTTTTTTTGTTTGATTCTCAGCAGTTTTGTTGACGTGTTATTGACTACTAAAGATCTCACTTGTCTTCAGTGGCTTCAACCTGTTCACCCAGAAAGCATTTGCAAAAGCATGTGCTGTTCACCCAGAAAGCATTTGCAAAAGCATGTGCTGTTCACCCAGAAAGCATTTGCAAAAGCATGTGCTGTTCACACAGCAGACATTTGCAAAAGCATGTGCTGTTGACACAGCAGACATTTGCAAAAGCATGTGCTGTTCACACAGCAGACATTGGCAAAAGCATGTGCTGTTCACACAGCAGACATTGGCAAAAGCATGTGCTGTCCACCCAGCAGACATTGGCAAAAGCATGTGCTGTCCACCCAGCAGACATTGGCAAAAGCATGTGCTGTCCACCCAGCAGACATTGGCAAAAGCATGTGCTGTTCACACAGCAGACATTGGCAAAAGCATGTGCTGTCCACCCAGCAGACATTGGCAAAAGCATGTGCTGTTCACACAGCAGACATTTGCAAAAGCATGTGCTGTTCACACAGCAGACATTTGCAAAAGCATGTGCTGTCCACCCAGCAGACATTTGCAAAAGCATGTGCTGTCCACCCAGCAGACATTGACAAAAGCATGTGCTGTCCACCCAGCAGACATTTGCAAAAGCATGTGCTGTCCACCCAGCAGACATTGGCAAAAGCATGTGCTGTTCACACAGCAGACATTGGCAAAAGCATGTACAACTCATTGCAGTCCTTTACTTGAGTATGTTTTTAAACGTCTCTGAACCTTAGAAGGAAATTTAGTCGACGCTTCTCTCACTTATACTAAGAGCAAAACCAAGTGTAGAAGAGCCATTTTACGAAGTTTCCTTCCCTAATAGTGTAATAGTAATTTGTTGATTTTTGGCCAACAGGACAGATCAAATAAGAGAAGTATACGTACAACGCGAACCAGCCTAGATTCAGCACATTGAACACAGTGACATCATGAGCAAACAAAAAACGTGCCTTTCTTGCAGCCATTTTGTTCTAGTAGTTGTACCTCTGTGTGATTATCAGCGATTGCAGCAGTGTACGCGATTTTAGGCACTGTCTGACTGCTACATACTTTCCTATTTTTCTTGCATGGTCAGTGTGCTATGTTTGCCCTTTACGCTGTACATCTAACAGTAAATTTGTACAACCGTATGACGTGTGACACCATTGTGACAATGCAGCAACAGGCCCCCATTCAATCTTTACTGCTAAACTCGGTAAATTAAGCGTTTTTCTAAATATAGAATGGCGTCATCATCATCATTAAACTTCCTTGCATTTTGAAAAAACTCGGCCATGAATCTTGTAATATCATCTTGAAAACTCACGCTAGAATCATTTGTGCATTTCGCCGCGAAACTCGTCGGTTATTTAAATTTCAGTATAAACTCTCTCAACATTTTAAAACGGGCGGATTCCATAGAGAGCACAGTTGATGATTCTGCGAATCTGAATTGCAATTATTGTAATGCACGCCGCATTAAGAGCAGGTCTTACGATTGCCGCCGGTCATTAGCGATTGTCGCCGTTATGAAGTTATAAAACACGCGGCCTTACGTAATTATTTATTATGGTGATTGTTATTGTGCCAACATTCGCATCTGTGCGCCTAATTGGGTACTGTAGTTGTCGACATTGAACGTTGTGATAAAGGCTTAAATTATTAAATGGTTGCTGATGCTAGTCGTGACGAAAACTATTGTTGCTGAAAATGTAGTTGTTGTTATTGCAGATGGTGGTGATGGTTATTATTATAATTATTACTATTATTGTTGTTGTTGTTGTTGTTGTTGTTGTTGTTGTTGTTGTTGTTGCTGCTGCTGCTGCTGCTACTACTGCTACTGCTACTGCTACTACTACTACTGCTACTGTTGCTGCTACTACTGCTACTGCTACTACTGCTACTGCTACTGCTACTACTACTACTGCTACTGTTGCTGCTACTACTACTACTACTACTGCTACTGTTGCTGCTACTACTGCTACTGCTACTGCTACTGCTACTACTGCTACTACTACTACTACTACTACTACTACTACTACTACTACTACTACTACTACTACTACTACTACTACTACTGCTACTACCACTACTACTACCACTATTAAAATTAAGACGACGACGATGATGATCATATCAGTCATTTAATAAATTATAATTGCATTCTGCATCAGATGAGGCAGCGTATCTGTTTTGCGAATGTCTGTCACAGAAAGGGTGAATCTGGCGAAGTAGCTGATCTTTATTCTAACAGGACATACAGGCGTGTCCGCTGCTTGATAATACTAAATGAGCTGAATTCGCATTTCAATGCACCCGCTTGGACGTGCAGCAATTAACTCATGTTAATCTACTGCCGATCGATTGGTGACGTAACTGACTGATGATGTGCATGAATTAATAATTATTTAAGACTGTCAGCGTCCTTACGGGTGTTGCTCCTCATTTGATTTGAAAACCGTCTGCATCGACTGGTTACATGTGATGCAACTATGGCTGCAGTTGCACCTACACCGGGGCACATTAAAAGAGGCGTCATGCTTACAACAATAACGGCTAATTAATTGAAGGATATAAATACATGCATACTTACATATATTAGCGAGATCTTGTAACTCTGTCATCACCACACGCCCGTCACGTCTATTGTGGACATTGGGCAGGCAGAACTCTAAAATAAAAGAAATCTGCCTTCAGACAGGTAAACGCAGCAGTAATCCAGCAAAAAAAACTAGACACTGCTACGCCAGTGGCTTGTCAGCACCACTTCCGTTCATTGTAACTCTAGCTGTTATTTCTGTGTTGGACTCGTAGGGGAAATCTGTTTTTGTGGCGGCCACATGCGTGAACGTTGTATGTATAATGAGTGTAATTGTGCAGGTGATGGCACACTGTGCGTGTTTACTCCTGCTGATGTAGCTCGAGTAATTTACACCTGCTGATTTGGGAATTATCCGGGCCAAATAAGCGTTATTAAACACATGTTGCGTTTCCTGAAGCCAGAGCGAGGTGTGCAAGTGACGAATGAGATGCAGGCTTCCAGCGGCTGGCAGGTTGTATTAATTTTGCTCACCGCAGGTTCCATTTTGATTTTCCACGCTCGAGGTTTTGGTTTTGACTTGAGCAATTTAATTTTGAACTTGTCTGTCTACTCGTATGTTTGTAGCTGTTTACGTTTCGTCTGTTCACCCATGTGATGTATTATTCATTCATTCATCGGTCTGTGAATTCGTTGGTTCGTTTGCTCGTCGACTCAGTCATTCATTCTCTCGTCATTTATTCATTCTGTCTGCCATAGTAAAAACCTTACTTTATCCTGTCCTGTTTCAGTTTACGAAGCTCTGTTGCTGCAGATGAATTTTATTGCAGCACCTATATACGTTCTCCATGCCCTGCAGATTACCATACAGCGTGGTAACGTAGTTTGAGATTTCTCGTTTTTCTGAACATTGTTTGCCTGGGGACATCGGCACCTGTCTGCAAAGTTCCTTAAAGCATGTTCAGCCCATGTCAAGTGGTCAATTGATGCTCAGCCCATGTCAAGTGGTCATCTGAACTGTTATGGAGCAAACCATTTGACGTTTCTAGCGTTTTACATTTTTTACCAGTCACAAGGTACATGCATGGGTGGTTGACATGGTCGCTGAATTACTTTTTGCCATGTGTTCATTTTAATGTGTTTGCCATAAATAAATCATTCAAGAACTCAATCTAATTTTATTGAGGGTTGCCGATCACGAACTGATGGCTATGGATTATGAGGGACTTAAAATTGTTCATTTTCATACTGACCATCTGGTGGTCAGATTAGCTCATCAGGTCATCATCATTGCGCTTGATAGTAAAGGTACAGGTCAGTTCACTGAAAATTTCACTGAAACTAAACGAATATAAATTGTTACAGTTTTTCACATCATCAGCTGTGGTCACTTATAAAATTACCAGATTTTGTACTATTTGTGATAAACCAGAGACTGATAGGCTTACTGGACGGGTCGAAGTCAATGCCAGTGTGGTCATGGGTTTTTCGTTAGCCCTTTAACTTAAAACGACTCATTGCTAGTTGTTTTATCAGCCATGATGCTCTTGCCCTTTCATTTTGCTGCAGTTGAAGGTGAGTTAGATCTGTGCCTTGCGTGACTGTGTGTTATACAAGCGTGTTTTCATCGGCACCCAGCTGGCATTAGTTGTAATTGCCTAATACATCATCAGCCCGAGAAACTAATTACAAATTACGCAGTGTCGTTGATTTCCGCTTTTAATAATTAATTTATTTGTATGATATTAGCGATTCCGTGCATGGCGCAATATTAATGTTCTTAACGTCGCGAACATTGCAATACATTATCCCGGAATTATATGGCTCTCTATTATATAGATGTATAGTAGTCCGCCTGCAATTTAATGAACGGTTGCTTCAGTAATTGTAATCTACTGGTACCATTGTTTGTTGATAAATTAATATTGGCTGTTACATCATACTAAGGGTGAAATTTTCATATCATTGAAGGCAGGTTGTCCGACTTATTATCCCTTTATTACTTGTGGTTTTATGAATGCAGTGATTTGAAAATAAGTCTGTAGGTTCAAAATTCGTTTATTCCACATGACGAAATCAATGTTACAGTATCAAATAAGGTTCGTACTCAAAGAAAGAACAGAGGTAAACGTAGTCCAATAGTAAGGTTCATGCTCAAAGAAAGTTACAATAACGTACTGTGTCACAAGTGCTTCTGAAGCATGGCTTGATGGGAGACTTGAAAAGTGGAACAGAGGTAAACGTAGTCTAATAGTAAGGTTCATGCTCCAAGAAAGTTACAATAACGTACTGTGTCACAAGTGCTTCTGAAGCATGACTTGATGGGAGACTTGAAAAGTGGAACAGAGGTAAACGTAGTCCAATAGTAAGGTTCATGCTCAAAGAAAGTAACAATAACGTACTGTGTCACAAGTGCTTCTGAAGCATGACTTGATGGGAGACTTGAAAAGTGGAACAGAGGTAAACGTAGTCTAATAGTAAGGTTCATGCTCAAAGAAAGTTACAATAACGTACTGTGTCACAAGTGCTTCTGAAGCATGGCTTGATGGGAGACTTGAAAAGTGGAACAGAGGTAAACGTAGTCTAATAGTAAGGTTCATGCTCAAAGAAAGTTACAATAACGTACTGTGTCACAAGTGCTTCTGAAGCATGTCTTGACGGGAAACTTGAAAGGTGGAACAGAGGTAAACGTAGTCTAATAGTAAGGTTCATGCTCAAAGAAAGTTACAATAACGTACTGTGTCACAAGTGCTTCTGAAGCATGACTTGACAGAGACTTGAAAGGTGGAACAGAGGTAAACGTAGTCCAATAGTTGTGGTTGATATGTACAGGATAATGAAAAAAAGAGAAAAAAATTTAGGAGATGTGATTTTATTCCAATATTCTTTGCGATCTTTTTATTAGATTAATAGTCCCCAGTTTAAATATTCATATTATAATTGACTTCTAAAAGTAAGCGCTTATTCCATGATCTAAACAATAATACATTTGGTCTTGCTTAGTTTGAAGATACACGTAGTTTACTTATTTTGAACCACACTAAGATCTTGTTTAGGATATTGTTTACTGTAATGATGTCGTTAGCGAGATCTGTCTCATTGAAAAATAAACTTGTATCATCAGAAAAACTGGAATGTGTCTACATTATCTGTAGCATTGTTAATGTTTTTTTATGTAGATTAGGAAAAGTAGCAGGCCTAATACTGATGCTTGTGGAACTTATTAAATGTGTAAAAAATTAGTAAAATCCATGTCTATGCAGGAGGCTTTTAATTGCAGGCACGAAATTAATTAATTAGCCTAGCTTTATATATTTGATAATAGAATTATTAAATTTTGGTTGTTATAAGATATTAGAGGTAAGTATGATATTATTATGGAATAATAATAATAATAGTAATGATAATGATAATGACAATGACAATGACAATGACAATGACAATGACAATGACGATGACATTAACAATAACAATAATAACAATGTGCCGCCAACTAAGTTTACAGAACTATAAATTGCCTATTTGGTCGAAAGTACGGGTGTTCGGGGATCTGGACGGGGAACAGGGTTCCAGACGCTAATTGAGTTCCAGGTCGGGATTTTTCGGGGTTCGAAATCAAGTTGTTCAGTTCCGCGAACCATGCATATAATTATCAGTAAACGGGGACAAGAAAACGACATCAAAATTTCACACTTTCAGCTCCAGCTCATAATTATATGTGTCTAGCATCCGGGACGAAAAAGTGTTGTTTAGACCTATGAGCAGATTTCACTCACACACATTGTCATCGTGCCAGCTAGAAATGCATTGATTGCCTTGTATGTCAGGGAACGATAAAACAGTAATGATGGTGCGAACCCACTAGGGTCGTGCCATCATTGATAATAATCTTTCACGACATTACGATTATAATAATTAATTGGAATGCAGTTGTTTGCTGTCCGTCTCGTAGTGTATTCCCTCATTTTCTTGTGATGTTTGCGTTAGTCAAAATTTGCTCTGAGCCTGCACACTTCACTATGCTAAGTAAACATAAGGTGAATTTCTTTGCTGTGAACTTAAAATAATTGTTAGAGCGAATGATTATGCATATACTGACTAAGACGCATTAACTGCTCCGGCGAATTTTAGATAGCAAGGATGCTATCGACAATGAGACAGGAATCATACAAAGCATTTTTCGCAAGACGGTCTCATTTTTCTATATATTTTCGTAAATTGTTCCAATATTATTGGCATCACCAGAATAAATCACCACCAGAATAAGTTATATATATATATACATAATAATCTTTATTTGTCATTAAAATACATTGATAGTCACTGATAAAAACTTTACAGAGATGATCAATCAGTGTTAGTTAATAAAAACTTACACTGCTAAAGGCAAATGCGTCAGTGCAATCTAAACTACTGTGCAGTAATGGAAAGTAACGACGAATAAAATCAAACATATTTACAACTACGACTAACTTGTGGCTCATTTTTCCGTTATGCTTTGACGACCTGATGTAAACGTTGTTTTTCAAGTATTGTGTACAGTACTTTTAATCTTCGGGGTGGGAGATTGGGGTCGGGACGGGACGAGAGATTGGGGAACGGTGTGTGTGTGTGTGTGTGGGGGGGGGGGGTCGTGACTAAATGTTCGAGAACGACTTTCGGGATGTGAGAAAGGCTCAGCACTCAGCTGTGCTACTTTCTTTTTTACATCTTTTGTATGTCTCAGTCGTGGAATTGAATTCATGGCCTTCTGCATGAAAAGTAAGTACGCTGCTTCTGAGCTTTTCTAAGGTGTTGTCTTATAAACTGCTTCTAAGTCATCATATTTCAAATGTGTAATAGACAGTGATTTATTCATACCCTTAATTATATGCCTGGAAGATCGACCAATACTTTAAATGTAGTATTGTCTAATATATAGGGAAATAAAAAATGCCGCAGCTAAAACAATTGCAAGTTTCAGTGTCGAACCCAGCAACCATTCTTCCAGTAGAATCCACTGGACTACGTCAAACAAAGAAACTAACTAAAGTCAAAATAGCGTTTCAAAGGTTATGTAGATAGATAGATTGATATTTTATTTCTGAAAATCAAATTTCCAACACGAAAATTACAAACTCGACGCACACTCGATGGTTTTATCAGCGGGCAGAGCTCGGGTAATGATTTCCAGATCATACTAACAATTTGACTCAACATAGCTGCACAAAGGTATACACACAGATATACAAATTTAGTTGTAAGCTCCATGAAGCGAAAAAAACTATTAACTAAGCATTTGTACACATGTGATAAACAAATATTTTACCTATATGATAATCACAGTGATGCGGTTATATGTTCGCTAGCAAAGCTACACTATTTAATTCAAAAATCTATGCATACATAAATGAAATTTCCAATTGACATTAATTCTCCGTCAAACAAATTTGCAATATTACTATAATTTAACGCGTACAGTGATCTATAAAGTGCATTTTCATGGCACTCGCACAAAAAATGCTCTTCTGTCTGGATTTCTCCACAAACACATAGCTTATATTTGATTGGTTCATTTTGCTTGATTTACAAATTACAACATTTTGCATGTTTGCCAGGGTTGATTGATATAGACTTATTAGAGTATAGCAAATTATAGATAATCCCGTGTGATTGTTGCACACCATTGCGCTATTAGGCGCCCTCAAGTGATTTGATATTATCTAGTAGATCTTTAATAAATTACATGACCGAGCGGAAGTCGATAATTAATGCTGGGCAGCTTGGACTCGGGTCCCATCTGTTATGCCTCACCCCCTCTGGCCATGCAGATTGCAGTTAACGATGTCATTCACTTTATTTAGCTAAAATGAAAAACGATGCACAGAGAGTCACAGACGCAACGCGTTGCAATTGCGAATTTCATTTGCTAAGTACAATGCGGGACATTTAATCTCATTTCCATACATTTCGGCTCATTCTTTTGTGAAAATTTGCTAGAGCTTGATGCGAATATGTTGCGCCTGGGTGCACAGCTTTATTGTTGTCATTATGAATACTTAAAATGTGTGTTTTTGCCATTTTTCTGCATATAACAGGGCGTGCCGAGCGCAAATTGATGGTGCAATCCGTTAAAGTTGACACGTCGCAAGTAAAAAATACATTTCTTTATAAGTTACAGATATCAGAAAACGAAGTTATATTAAGTCCGGTATGTTAAAATTATAAGTTCTTGATAGCATATAATAAGAAAATAAATATACTACGGCCATTTTACGTTGAAAACACCGGTTCTCGTCTGATCACCGAAGTTTAAGCAACGTAGAGCCTGGTTAGTACTTGGATGGGTGGCTAGATGCCCACACTGTATCTCGATACTAGACGGAGGAGCTGTACAAGCAGCCAACGGCTAGAGGGCGGAGGATGTCAAGTAACCCAACGGCCACGTGTAGAGGAGTAAACCTTCCAAATCAGGAGTGGAGCCCTGAAGGGGGACCAGTCCAGCATGCTCACTGACTCCGGCAGCTCCTGCAGCCAACCTGGTGCCAAACATATCGCTTAGTTTCCTTTGGACTACACCAGGGAGGAAGAGAGGGGGTTCGTGTTGTCTGGACAACTCAGGATCTCATACACCTTGCCCAGGTGTCCGCTCTGGAGAGGCCACTCCAGTAGTTCAAGGATCGCACTGCTCAGCCACAGTCGACGCTGCAGCTCCATCAATGTGATCAATAACTGACTGTCTTGGCGCACACTCCATTGTCCTCCGAGACAGAAGGATGTCAACAACAATAAGAAAAGAAGAGTTATTACTTTGCAGTAGTCTAACCTAAAGCAAAGAGTTAAGGCTCTCGGGAAGTTCAGCTTATTTAACATTCAAAAAAATTGAAATTATGATAAGCGTCTCGTGTAAATAATAAAATCAATTTAACGTCTCGGTCACGTCAAGCTTTGACGCGCTTATTTTGAGCGAAAGATTGTTTTATCTGGTTACGACGATGTAAACGCTTATAATGCCAGGTGCTTCAGCGAACTTCTTTTGCAATCACAATTACTATTATCAACTACAACAAACAATTCCAAACGTTAAGCGTGTGATTATTAATAGTATTTTATTGTTTTTTGATGAATCCCTTTGCCATTTATGCAATGCAAACTAGTTATCTCCAACTCGGCGGCTTGTTGACGCCGACAAAAAGGAAGAAAATAATTATTCCAGCTAAAACTGAACTCTAAAAGCTAAGTTGACCACCCAGCACCTTCTCTGCGCTTGCAGCCTCGCAGAATTGCTTCATTTCCATGCTGTAATATTGTTGTGCAGCACTTCTGAGGTGTAATCCGACGTAAGATGTTTAAAGTTATTGCACGTTGATTCGATGACTAATTTTTACATAAACGATTTAGTCACTTATTGCACGTTGATTCGATGACTAATTTTTACATAAACGATTTAGTCACTTATTGCACGTTGATTCGATGACTAATTTTTTACATAAACGATTTACTCGGCTAAGAATAGCGTAATTTCTGAGTCTCCACCAGCTACGTCATTTTTTTCAAACATGCCCGCGGCGAGGTTCGTTTGGCAGGATATGCGAATGATTTAAATTTCTTTAACATTTGTAGGCAAGGCATTTATGCGTGTACAATATGTGTAATTTCTATATTTATAAGTATGCATTAAAGTACGATGAATGTTGTTCGGGGGTTGGTTTTTCTTGTAAATTTAATCTGTTGATTTTGTTGGATTTTATGTATACATATACACACACGCACGCACACACACACTTGCACGCACGCACGCACACCATACACACACATACGCACGCACGCACGCACGTACTTGAATGTTGTTGAATGTTTGTTTTGCGGGTATATATAAACATTTACTGTAGATTGCATTAACATAAAGCATGAACTATCAAAATGTCAATAAAGTCAAATCGGTCAACTATTAAACAAACCCCGGTCGTTTTGCTCTGATACCGTACAAAATGCTTAGTTATTTGCGTGCAAGACACCCAAATGCATCTAAAGCGTATGTCAAAATGCTTAGTTATTTGCGTGCAAGACACCCAAATGCATCTAAAGCGTATGTCAAAATGCTTAGTTATTTGCGTGCAAGACACCCAAATGCATCTAAAGCGTATGTCAAAATGCTTAGTTATTTGCGTGCAAGACACCCAAATGCATCTAAAGCGTATGTCAAAATGCTTAGTTATTTGCGTGCAAGACACCCAAGTGCATCTAAAGCGTGTGTCAGCTGCCTCATTACAGTTTCTTAGTAGCCCTGCCGTGGGCCGTTTTCAGAGAAAGTTGTGTCCCCTGCTACTCGTGGTGAGTTATTGAGTACAACGTTGTTTTGGTTTATTATTGTTATCGATTTCTTGCTTCTGGAGTACCCACCCATTCGCCTAGCGCCTTGGCTATTTAGGTGGCCTGAGCCATGAAATTGTTGCATTTGTTCGCCTTTCCATCATTAACTACAGATTTGGCGAGATTGCCCGGGAAAGCTGCTTTTATCCTTGCATTGATTGCTGCGGTATATCCTCCAAATTATCTTCCACTTGTAAGTGTATGATTTATGGTCTATTTTATGCATATTCGTCGCACATCATCAATTGGGAACGACTTGAGCGTCTGCAGTTTGCGGAGGAGACGTTCTGTTGTGGCCAAACGTGCCAGGGAAATAATCTTCACTTTTGAAAGACGCTTGTATAGCGCAGAAACTTTCCGAGTGGCAGGCACATTCATGGAAGCCAGAAACATACCAGTACTATATTATGCAGATATGACTGTTGTTTAGGATTAGGGCTTTCATTACGCAAGAATTTCATGATCTTTCTGAAATGCCTCTTGTATTTTGATATGCCTGTGATTGCATTAATTGTAGAGTAAGTAGTGTCGTTTTGAATCGGAGATGGGAACGCCCTCGTTTGCTTTTCGCTGATTAGGCTACAGCTCGTTTCATTTGCATTCTGGTAGGCATTCAATGTCAATCGGAGGTCGTCGCGGTTAGTATATGTGTACGAGACTAATTAATGTCCCGAGATTGGGTCTTAAATTATTTCTTACCATGTTGAATAACACGACAAAGCGCAGCAAGATAACATAGCAAGACAATGCTGTTTGAGATCTGTTTGTATCAGTGACGTAGAAGTTGCGATGCATAGTGAGCCCGAAAAGGGCAAAAAACGGGAAAATAATCAGTCACGTGACTTATGATGACCTCTGACTTCTGACCCAGACCCAGCCTGAGCCGTTCACGTGCCTTGAAAAATGCCTGGATGAAAATGTAATGATGATCTCCATAAAATTCATTAGTACTTACGTATAATATCCAGTTTGAATTCTGCGCAGAAGTTTGAATTCTTTAGCAGGAAGTCATACAGGAAAACCGGACGATTGTTATACTAAATCATATTTTAATTTACTGTCCAAAATATACATTTTCTTACCTATAAAGGTTAACAATTGTTTCTAATGTTTGAATAATTACCCTGAATAATTACTAACGGCAGCCGAACACAGCTATTGCTTACGTCAAAAACTAACCACAGTTTGTGCAATGGCAGGCATCTTCCGTTGCGTGTCAAGCACATTTGTATAAGTGTTACAGTACTGCTTCAACGCACGATGTCACGAAAATGGGCTCTACGTCATATGACGTCAGAAACTAACACTGCTGTTCATGATCATGGTTATCACGCTACCGCCTTCTATTTGTTGGCAACGCGCATCTGACAAAAAGGTGCCGCTGCCAATCTTAGTAGATTCTCTGAGCCGCGCATAGATTTGAAAGTTTAACAAAATTGGAGTATCCGAGGTAATTACTATTTAATCCAAGCTTTGATTTAAAAAGAGCTATTGTAGTTTTCTATATTTTAAAGCATTCTTTATTCTGAACTAATCTTTGCACAAGCGTCCGGTCTTTCTTTAAAATTAATTAAGAATTAATTTAAATCTTTTTCAAACCGTTTGTGCTTTGCCTTTTGAACCTTTCGTTATATATTACCTTTCTCATTAAATTCGAACAAATCCATTTCCGCATTAGTCACATTTCATGGCACATATTTTTCAATCAATATTAGAGATCGCATGTGTAACTTGCAAAGTGGTTAAATCCAATTTGTATGTAATCGTGGAAACATAATTCACTGGCGCATGCAGGTAGGGCGAGAAGTAGGTGGTTTGGATGGGGGTGAAATTTGCGTTGGAAGATTTTTTTTGAAGAATTTATTTCATTTTTGATTTGTTGTTTGGGAATCTGTATCAGGCCGACTTTGCTTTCGCTTTGCAAATTGTGTACGGTGTTACTACTTCCCAGAAAATCATCGTGGATAATTAAATGGCTGAATTACACCTGTATCAGATGCTGGGATAGCGATGGTTGATTCGCACTTTTTACATGTTTCAGTAAGCCGATTGTACTTATTGTAAAACTGTAAACTGTGAAGGTATGCGTGTCACTATGGCCCTTGGAGATGACAGCTTGACAGCTTGATGTGCACATTTTCATGTAGTAAATCGAAAATAATTGCCGCGATTCAGTTCTTGTGCTCACATATTTGACTTTGTGAAACCCATTGTGATGAAGCCCTTTATCCTGGTTTTTTATCTTCTTGTCAAGGTGAAACACTGTCAGAATAATTGTGCTTCATTTGAGTTTCTGAAGCCCATTCAGATGAAACCCTTTATTTGAACCAAGTTCATAACTGTATATCGCTTTGTCTTGTCCGCTTGTCAGTCAGAATAATTATGCTCCAGTGAAGTTCTGAAACCCGTGATGAAACCCTGTATTTGAACCCAGTTCATAACTGTTTATTGCTTTGTTTCTTGTCCTCTTGTCAGTCAGAGTAATTATGCTCCAGTGAAGTTCTGAAACCCGTGATGAAACCCTTTATTTGAACCCAGTTCATAACTGTATATCGCTTTGTCTTGTCCTCTTGTCAGTCAGAGTAATTATGCTCCAGTGAAGTTCTGAAACCCGTGATGAAACCCTTTATTTGAACCCAGTTCATAAGTGTTTATAGCTTTGTCTTGTCCTCGTGTCAGTCAGAATAATTATGCTCCAGTGGAGTTCTGAAACCCGAGATGAAACCCTTTATTTGAACCCAGTTCATAACTGTATATCGCTTTGTCTTGTCCTCTTGTCAGTCAGAGTAATTATGCTCCAGTGAAGTTCTGAAACCCGTGATGAAACCCTTTATTTGAACCCAGTTCATAAGTGTTTATAGCTTTGTCTTGTCCTCGTGTCAGTCAGAATAATTATGCTCCAGTGGAGTTCTGAAACCCGTGATGAAACCCTTTATTTGAACCCAGTTCATAACTGTATATCGCTTTGTCTTGTCCTCTTGTCAGTCAGAGTAATTATGCTCCAGTGAAGTTCTGAAACCCGTGATGAAACCCTTTATTTGAACCCAGTTCATAAGTGTTTATAGCTTTGTCTTGTCCTCGTGTCAGTCAGAATAATTATGCTCCAGTGGAGTTCTGAAACCCGTGATGAAACCCTTTATTTGAACCCAGTTCATAACTGTATATCGCTTTGTCTTGTCCTCGTGTCAGTCAGAATAATTATGCTCCAGTGAAGTTCTGAAACCCGTGATGAAACCCTTTATTTGAACCCAGTTCATAACTGTATATCGCTTTGTCTTGTCCTCTTGTCAGTCAGAGTAATTATGCTCCAGTGAAGTTCTGAAACCCGTGATGAAACCCTTTATTTGAACCCAGTTCATAAGTGTTTATAGCTTTGTCTTGTCCTCGTGTCAGTCAGAATAATTATGCTCCAGTGGAGTTCTGAAACCCGTGATGAAACCCTTTATTTGAACCCAGTTCATAACTGTATATCGCTTTGTCTTGTCCTCTTGTCAGTCAGAGTAATTATGCTCCAGTGAAGTTCTGAAACCCGTGATGAAACCCTTTATTTGAACCCAGTTCATAAGTGTTTATAGCTTTGTCTTGTCCTCGTGTCAGTCAGAATAATTATGCTCCAGTGGAGTTCTGAAACCCGTGATGAAACCCTTTATTTGAACCCAGTTCATAACTGTATATCGCTTTGTCTTGTCCTCGTGTCAGTCAGAATAATTATGCTCCAGTGAAGTTCTGAAACCCGTGATGAAACCCTTTATTTGAACCCAGTTCATAATTGTTTAACGCTTTGTCTTCTTATCCTCTTGTCAAGGTGAAACATTGCCAGAATAATTGTGTTTCATTTGAGTTTCTTAAACCCATTGAGATGAAGCCCTTTATTTGAAATTTCTGCAGTTTTGTATTGTCTGCAATTGCATGGATAATCATCGATTATCGATCACTGTACCTTTGTACAACATTTAAATTCGTTATCAAGTCTACGTTTGTGTTGACCCCCAGGGCTTTCTTATTGATCTTTCAACTAGTTTCCTCTAAAATGTTGAAGAAAATGATCTGTTGGGCGTCCTTTCCATTTTCACTGCACTTTGATTTCTATTAAATGAGATTTGTTGCTGTTGCATACTAATTACAAGTTAAAAATGAATTTAAAATTTAGGCCTATTCAGCAGTTATGTTTATTTTTTTATTTTATTTTTCAATTTAGCTGGTTAAAACATGCAGTTAAAACTAATTACACGGACAAAGGATTACTAAAACACGCAAAAATAAAAAAAATCAAAATATTGTTTATATGTAATAATACCATTTGCATAAATAAAACTACATGCATTATTTTGACATGGCATTGACATTTCATGTCAGACTATGCTTGAGAGAATATAAACATGAGGTGCTTGTCATCAAGTTTTCCCATTAAACAATATTATAAAGAAAAGTTGTTCTGTTTAGGGCTTAACATTTCCCTTATCTGGCTTCATTTCCATACATATAGAGTCACTGTTATTAATGCGGGTCGTAAAAGCACTGTCGCTTTGTGATAACGAGTCGACGGACACCGGCAGTAATTACGTAAACATGGATAGTGTCCTGACTTCTGATACGCAAAATGGAGCGTGTGCATTTAACTGCTCCCTTCTGGGGATTAGAGAAATTGCAGGCACATTTTGCCAGAGAATGTAATAATTGCCTTGCAGGGCAAACCGTACTGAGGGGGTTACTTTAGAGGGCGCGTGCATAATATTTGGGAAAGCCACTTAGTATTACTTATGTTAGTGAAGTTAATTTAGGATCTTCACCACCAGTGCTCTGTCATGTTGCGCGTTAACGTGCTTAACAGTTTGAATAGTTCATCATGTCAGAGCATGCGGGTTAAATCATGTTTGCAGAAAGAACACCTTGTATTATTTTTGGCTGAAGGTAATTTTATCCATCAGAAAGACCGTGCCAAGTCCGAGATTATGATAGCTCGAATTCACAAGTATTAATTCAAATGTAGTTCAAAGATAAAAGTCTGCGCAGAAATGGAAACAGTGTTCTGACATTTTTTCCCCTTTGATAAAAGCGTTTGGCTCATCTATAGCCACCTTAAAAGAAAGGCCAAGTCTTCTGGGAAGTTAGGCTTATTTCAATGTTCGGAAAAAATGTTAGGGTTTAGCAATAAACGTGCGATAGGCGTCTCGTGCAATTAGTAAAATCCTTTGAAGTGGCGATAATTTCACGCTTGGGGGTCCCATTTTGTGTCTTTTTTCACCAATAACATCATTCATTAACTGATGACATGCAGCTCACTGCCAATTTTCGTCAAAAGATATAGTAAAGGTTTGTAAAATACAAAGATATTGTAAAAGCTAGATGATAAATTTATGTGCTCTATAAACAGTTTATGGACAGTGACCCAAATCCTTAGTTTTTGTATTTTGTTGTTGGGGGATAACTGAAAAAAAAACTAAGACTCTGCCAAGTTGCACCTGCTCGTCATGAAACTTCACTTGGATATATTTGTATGAATTCTACACCGCTTGACAGAGCCAGATTTTCGATCTGCCATTTTGAATCAAAGATGGCGGAGAGAACATTATTTTCAAAAAAGCCTAAGGTTTCAGGAATTCGAAACAGATCGTCGTGAAAGTTTACAGGAATGTACTAGATCAAACTACGCATTGACTGATGGAGTCAGATTTTTGATTTGCCATTTTGAAATCAAGATGGCGGCGATAACATCATTTTCGAAAGCAGCCCATGGCTCCATCAGTTCACAGCGTATCGTCACGGAACTTGATATGAGTATATTAGAATGATTTCTGTGTTGATTAGCAGAGTCGATTTTCGATCTGCCATGGTGAATTCTAAAAGGCAGCTATGACGTCATTTTCAAAAAAGCCTATGGCTCAACCAGTTCGCAGTGGATTGCCAGCAAACTTTATAGGAAAATGGTAGTGTAAATTTTCCACCAATTGCTCTAGTCATAAATTCGATTTACCATCTTGAATGCAAGGTGACAGCATTGATGCCATTTTCTAAAAACCTAAGCATATGAATGGATTTACTAGAATGAAATTCACGTCTATTGACGGAGCCAGATTGATGGAGTCGAACTTGTTTTGCTAATTTCTTTGTTGTATTTTTTCCAAGTTTAAGTGATAACGAGTAAAAATAACACCAGTACGCCATGTGACGTGTCCTTTCCTTTAAAATGTTATTGTTTATGTACGAAATGAAAAATGTATTTGTAGCAGGTTTACATAACATTTTTTTTCAATTTGTCAGTTCATCTAATTGTTACGTTTTTTTTCTTTTTCATGCGTTCCTTCATCTCGTTCTGTTGGATGATTAAGGTAAGTGATTTTTGTTGTATTAGTTTATTGGCGAGGTAATTACTAAATTTATTGTCAGCGTTAGGGTTAGGGTTAGATGACTTTTCGACATCTAACTTCCTAATGTTGAAGGTTCTGTTCTAGAATGGCTGATGCTCTAGAATATAGAAGATGTATGAGTTACTTTTGTTCTTGAGTTACTCCTGGGAAGAATCTTCCAGTTGTTACATTTGTCAAGATTGTCTCTATCTTTTGTCAGCATCCCGTTAGCCTGCATGTGAACAAAGGTCGGTTGATAGGTTACTTGTGTTTTTGAGTTACTCCTGGGAAGAATCTTTCAAGTTGTCTCTATCCATTGTCAGCATCCCGTTAGTCTGCATGTGAACAAAGGTCAGTTGATAGGTTACTTGTGTTCTTCAATTACTCAATATTATTGTTATGTACCATATGGGAAGAATCTTTCAAGTTGTTACATTTGTTAAGATTGTCTCTATCTTTTGTCAGCATCCCGTTAGCCAGCATGTGAACAAAGGTCAGGTGATAGGTTACTTGTGTTCTTCAATTACTCATTATTATTGTTATGTACCATATGGGAAGAATCTTCCTGTTGTTACATTAATCAAGATTGTCTCTATCCTTTATCAGCATCCCGTTAGCCTGCATGTGAACAAAGGTCGGTTGAACATTATTCCCCGTCTTTAAAACTTCCTTGCTTTAGCACATTTGCAACAAGGGCATCAGGGAAAAATATAGTCTTGTTGACAAAAGACTTGGCGTTGAGGACTCACCAGAAATTTCAATAATGTTTCCTGTTACAGTATAGGCCGCGGCAACACAATCTGCCACCGATCACGAGATCAATAAGAGAATTTGTTCTGCTTAGCAATAGATTTTCAGCGTGAAAAGGCGATGAGCAAACCTACCCAGGCGGCCACATGTTTCTAAAGGATTGTGCGTTGCATCTTATGGGAAATTAGAAGCAGCAATGTAAAGCTTTGGACGGGTTTTTTGCCAAAGTGATTTGCATTATTAAAACATAGCGATTCAGAAAAGAAATAGTTGTTTTTCGAGAGGGTTTGGGAAATTCGTTGACTTTAAATGTGCTTGCCAATTCTTAGCAACGTTAATTCACCAAATTTATGCTATTTCTATGTAGAATGACCTAAACGAGTGTAGTAGTCCAAACGAATCGACCTAAACGAGTGTAGTAGTCCAAGCGAATCGACCTAAACGAGTGTAGTAGTCCAAGCGAATCGACCTAAACGAGTGTAGTAGTCCAAACGAATCGACCTAAACGAGTGTAGTAGTCCAAGCGAATCGACCTAAACGAGTGTAGTAGTCCAAACGAATCGACCTAAACGAGTGTAGTAGTCCAAGCGAATCGACCTAAACGAGTGTAGTAGTCCAAGCGAATCGACCTAAACGAGTGTAGTAGTCCAAACGAATCGACCTAAACGAGTGTAGTAGTCCAAACGAATCGACCTAAACGAGTGTAGTAGTCCAAACGAATCGACCTAAACGAGTGTAGTAGTCCAAACGAATCGACCTAAACGAGTGTAGTAGTCTAAGCGGACTCAAGTCCAGTGTTAAAAGTCATTGCTAGAGATAGGAAATTCAGGGCTTGACTGTCTGTCCAAAAATGAGAATTCTTACAATCAGTTTACTAGTTATGGAGGCATCTGTTGGTGTTTCTCTTAAATCTGTCTCCTATCTTCAACTTGTTTAAGTTTAAATGCAATTAAGAAGGAAAACAAGTCAGTTCCACTGGTTAGATCCCCTGGTTAGGTGGAGGGTTTATTAATAGATGTCTGTCCTGTCTTTAGAGTTCTGTGGGTAAAATTATGTAATGCAGCAGCAAAACGCTATGGCAGATGTGGTTGCAGGTAGCCAGGTAACCATGCTAGGTAGGAGATACGTTAACTTAGTGTATAGGGTTAGAACTCATATTTTCGAGAACAGGTATTTTTTGGATATGTTTTCTACAAGTCTCTTCTGGAAGCTGCTGCTTCTGTTTAAGGTCTTCTTAGTTATTACCAGTAAATTGATTCGTAAATAGTTAGTATTTTGAATTACAGAGATGTTTAAGAGAATTTTCCAATTTTGTTGACGTAATGATAAAACAGATAAAACAGGCTTAATGCAGATACGGATCTTCGGTGAGTGAATGATTCATTGGATCTTCGTTTACTGAGGTCGTGTGACGTATCAGCCCAGGTGTGGGTGCAGGTGCTTGGTCAAGGTCAGAGCAGCCGAATTGAATCGTTAGTGTATAGCGCCCGGCAGGTGCTTCGTCAAGGTCAGAGCCGCCGAATTGAAACGTTAGTGTACAGCGCCCGGCAGGTACTTCGTCAAGGTCAGAGCAGCCGAATTGAAACGTTAGTGTACAGCGCCCGGCAGGTACTTCGTCAAGGTCAGAGCAGCCGAATTGAAACGTTAGTGTACAGCGCCCGGCAGGTACTTCGTCAAGGTCAGAGCCGCCGAATTGAAACGTTAGTGTACAGCGCCCGGCAGGTACTTCGTCAAGGTCAGAGCAGCCGAATTGAAACGTTAGTGTACAGCGCCCGGCAGGTACTTGGTCAAGGTCAGAGCAGCCGAATTGAAACGTTAGTGTACAGCGGCCGGCAGGTACTTCGTCAAGGTCAGAGCAGCCGAATTGAAACGTTAGTGTACAGCGCCCGGCAGGTACTTCGTCAAGGTCAGAGCAGCCGAATTGAAACGTTAGTGTACAGCGCCCGGCAGGTACTTCGTCAAGGTCAGAGCAGCCGAATTGAAACGTTAGTGTACAGCGCCCGAAATTATGTCCTTTTAAGGGCATGTCAAGTTTTGAAGTTTTGGATACTCGCTTGTTTTCGTATTGAAGCAGCCGGCAGCTCATTGATTCGGATATTCGATGGTTATTCGATGGTTATTCGATGATTATTCGATGGCTAGTGTGCGCCGATACATTAAACTTGCAAGGTTGTCCTTATGTTGTTGATAACGAGCTTTAACTGCTCGTGTTATTTATGTAAATGATCGATATTAAATAAAATTTACCTTATCTTATCTTATCTGTTGATACACGTGATAAATGTCTACACACTTTCATTCAAATTCTTGGAGCAGCAATACTAATATCTTTTTTAAAGTCGGTATTGTTTCGCTTCGTTCCCGAAGTCTGCATTTAACGCCTTGGATTAGAGATTTGGTCGTATAATGCAGATTTCCAGCAATATTTACATTTTTGCTTGCGTTCTGTGAAATCATAATCCTGTTTGGAAGGAATATTTGTCATTAAATCTGACTATAAGCCGTCGTAATTGAATGGCAGCCTGTACGTGAAAGGCTTGTGTGAGCGAGAGCCTCGCGACGTTGTTTTCGGATTGAATGGCACGGATGTTTAATGGCTGTAGCTTTAAGTGCCGGCTTAATGCATGTCACTTCAAAATCATATACGTCGTAAATTCGAACGTCTCGAGTCGAAATCGTTCAGACCCGATTATCCGACTTTTGCCGGGAATGGAATGACGTTTCCCGAAAGTTGTGGTCCACCGTTTGTGTTGTTGATTTGCTTCGGTAATATCACAGTAATGGGTATTTTAGTATCATCGCTCACATATTGGTGATTTGTCTGAGATTTTCTGTATGCAGGCAGAATGTTATGCAGAGGGAAGTGTGATTCATGATTTATGTAACACCAGCTGTTACGTGTGTAAGCATTTTTATATATAGCATTTGTTCTGACACTTTTCTAACGTAGTTTTTCCGGAATAAGAAAAAATGGAAGAAATAACATCCCTCATGGAAGTAAGAATAAACGAAAAGTACATCATTTTGTATTATTAATTTTATACATCAGTATTCTAAGCATTGTCTACTGCATTCAAGACGTCTAGGTTAGAGTAGTTCCTAAGTTCTGCAGCAGCTCGAGGCCACATACATCAACAAAAATACCATATCTGGAATTTTTTACAATATCGGATCGTATCGAATTGATTCCCAAAGTTAAACATGGCATCGGACTGGAAAATACCAATGGTAGCAATGTACTCGAACAATAATGGTGGGCCTCCAGAGGAGTTTACTGAAACAGCCGAGGTTGTTCCTTAATTGGCTTCTGTATTTGAATTATGAATTATGAATTTATTCCACAGCAACTCAAACATACATATAAACTGACATAACATTGAAAAAAACAAATGAACTATGCGAGTTACTGTGAGGAGGAGGAAGAAGCATTGAGCTTTCTAGTCCTCCTCCAGATAAGTGAAACAATTGACAATTAACATTACATTTTCATCAGTTATAACGTACATTAGAACAAAATAAGTTTTGTTAGTAACTTAAGATCAGGATGAGTAAAATTGTGAGTTAATTATACCGTTGTAGTAAGTAATTCTTTGATGGTTTTTTAAATTGATAAAGATTAAGAGTTTTCATTTCACGCGGAATTGATGACCATATTTTAATAGTATTATATTTTGGTGACTGTTTCGTTATATTTGTTTTTGGAAGGGGGAGTACATAGTTTCCGACTGAATATCTTGTGTAATGATCATGTTGATTGAAACTGGACTAAAGTATGACTAAAAACCTGGTGGAAGTAGTGAATTATGATACTGATACATGAAATGAAGACAAATACATGTATAATTTTATTCAGAAGCCAAGCCTTAGGGTTTTCGTATCTGCCTGCACTCATTCAAATCTATGAAAGAGCAGTAGAGATAATCCGCTTCACCACAAATAGCTAATTGGCTTTGATTAAACCGTTTTAAACGTGTAACGTAACAACTGTATGCCATTTTATAGCCATGACATCATCCCTGATGTTTACCTAAACCTTTTGAGTTATAGTATTTCCCCAAAGTCAAAGCGAAGGTTGTGCGTGAACAAATACTTTGACAGAAAGACAAATGATGGCTGTTTCGCGCATGTTTTATTGATGATACTTTGACTTAGTTGTATTTTCTTTGTTCGACGTTTTTCCCGCTTGATCTTATAAGGGAAATCGCAGAACTAATACAGCCGCTTATATCTTTACCAAGTGGGTGATGAAGTTTGTTGATTTCTGCAAAAAATTGCCGAGGTAGCTGTTATTATTATGGTTCCTTCGTTCATTTCGTTTTCACTATCAGTGTTGTTTTCTGGGTTTTTTATTTGTTCCTCCATAGCGCAGGTGTGTTCAGCAAGAGCGTACTTAGCGCAGGTGTGTTCAGCAAGAGCGTACAGCTACAGTTTCGTAATTAATTCAGCTTGCTGTCGCGTTTATTTGAAACTAAAGAAACTTGTTTGGAAATTGTGGAAGTTTAGACTTGTTTTCGTCTTAATCTGTTGGCCTTGTGAAGCTAGAAATCTTACTCTGTAATACACGGCATGGTTTATTTTGCGAGATCGGATTAAGGTGCCATCAAATTTAAAACAAATCAAGTCTTTCGACGAATTCAAATCAAAATTAAAAATACATACATTAAATCGTTTTGAAAACCGTACATACGTAAACGATAATATATATTCATCCGCAAATTTTATTTACCCACGTCCATTTTAAATTGTATGTGTATATTGTATATAATCCATTATAATTTCCGTGTAACATTATAATGTATATTTTTGTTTTAAATTTTTGGCACAGTAGTTTTTAGTTTGTACTGGACGCATTTGCCTTTAACAGTTGTGTGAATTTTATTCTCATGCTGCGATGTTCTTTTATGCTTTTATAGTTATGAATATCGATTTTTTATGGCAAATAAAGATTATTATATATATAGGTCCATCTTTAAGTGAAATGTGGCACAGGAATTCCTTCCCCTAGCGGGTAATTTTGTTTCCGGGATTAGAAGTGCACCCTTGTCGCATTATTGTTATTATAATTCTTTATTTTTAAAACGTATGACATCGACCCGTGTCGCGCAGACATGTTTGTGTATGAATTGGATTTATCTAAACTTTTTCTCGTGCAAGGTCACGTTTTGCGCGCTTTAATTGCTGTCCTCATATTGTCAATCGATTTCCAGTTTACCTCTATTTGTTCGTCCGAGGATGAAGATAACAAAGATCCGGATCGGTGATACGGGGGGGGGGGAGAAGCCAGTGGAGAATGTGGACTGAAGCCCTGCAGATCCTTGTTCACAATGAATTCGTTGTACTTTCATGTTCTATTGTTTTTCGCTTATTAATTTTTTTGACGTTTAAAATCAACGACTGAATTGACGGCATTAAACCAGTAAATTTCAGGGTTGCCACGGTCAGGGAAAATCCTTGACAAATCAGGCTGTCAATGGAAAAGTCAGGGAAAAAGATAATTTGATAAAAAAAGTCGGGAAAATGATGAAAATGGGGCGAAAAGTCAGCGAAATTGGAAAGGGTTGCAAAATTAATCACCGTGTACCGATATTTTTCCAAACATATTTTTTAGTGATTTGGTTCAAATAAAATTTTGCTATGACAGGCTCCCAATTTCGACATCTGTTCCAAAAATAATGTTTTCCACATATATCAGTGTATATATATATATATGTGTGTGTATATATGGTCCATACACAAAAACGCTCGAATGTGTATACTGGTAATACAATGTCTGCTTATGTTGGTCATGCAAAATCAATATTTGGTCAGCGAAAAGTCAGGGAAATTTATTTTAAAATTCTGTGGCTACCCTGAATAACAAATAACCCGGGTATTTGGATTATTCGTCTCGTTCAAGGAGGGTGTTTGTATATTCGAATGTAGCAAAAATTCTTCTGGTTACAAGACCGGGATTTAGTATGTCATGGTAGAAGATTATGTCTCTGATAAAGGAGGTGTGTTCCAGTCCTGCTTCATCCTTCAGCCTTTTCAAATTTGAACGTGGGATCTTGAAAGGAAAAGCCCTGTGATCTAGGCCCACCTTTGGGAGATTATGTCTCTGATAAAGGAGGTGTGTTCCAGTCCTGTTTCATCCTTCAGCCTTTTCAAATTTGAACGTGGGATCTTGAAAGGAAAAGCTCTGCGACCCCGTCCCACCTTTGGGAGATTACGTCTCTGATAAAGGAGGTGTGTTCCAGTCCTGCTTCATCCTTCAGCCTTTTCAAATTTGAACGTGGGATCTTGAAAGGAAAAGCCCTGTGATCTAGTCCCACCTTTGGGAGATTATGTCTCTGATAAAGGAGGTGTGTTCCAGTCCTGTTTCATCCTTCAGCCTTTTCAAATTTGAACGTGGGATCTTGAAAGGAAAGGCTCTGCGACCCCGTCCCACCTTTGGGAGATTACGTCTCTGATAAAGGAGGTGTGTTCCAGTCCTGTTTCATCCTTCAGCCTTTTCAAATTTGAACGTGGGATCTTGAAAGGAAAAGCTCTGCGACCCCGTCCCACCTTTGGGAGATTACGTCTCTGATAAAGGAGGTGTGTTCCAGTCCTGTTTCATCCTTCAGCCTTTTCAAATTTGAACGTGGGATCTTGAAAGGAAAAGCTCTGCGACCCCGTCCCACCTTTGGGAGATTACGTCTCTGATAAAGGAGGTGTGTTCCAGTCCTGTTTCATCCTTCAGCCTTTTCAAATTTGAACGTGGGATCTTGAAAGGAAAAGCTCTGCGACCCCGTCCCACCTTTGGGAGATTACGTCTCTGATAAAGGAGGTGTGTTCCAGTCCTGTTTCATCCTTCAGCCTTTTCAAATTTGAACGTGGGATCTTGAAAGGAAAGGCTCTGCGACCCCGTCCCACCTTTGGGAGATTACGTCTCTGATAAAGGAGGTGTGTTCCAGTCCGGTTTCATCCTTCAGCCTTTTCAAATTTGAACGTGGGATCTTGAAAGGAAAAGCCCTGTGATCTAGGCCCACCTTTGGGAGATTATGTCTCTGATAAAGGAGGTGTGTTCCAGTCCTGTTTCATCCTTCAGCCTTTTCAAATTTGAACGTGGGATCTTGAAAGGAAAAGCTCTGCGACCCCGTCCCACCTTGGGAGATTACGTCTCTGATAAAGGAGGTGTGTTCCATCCTGTTTCATCCTTCAGCCTTTCCAAATTTGAACGTGGATCTTGAAAGGAAAAGCTCTGCGACCCGTCACAACTTTAGGAGGAAGAAGCGCAGGAAACATACCCATTCTAAACTCATTAAAATGCGATCTTATTTTATAATTATCTTAAGTTTTATCGTCTTCATCTCATTTGATTATTTTTACGCAGTTGATTGTCTGACATGGGAAAGCAAAGGGCCAGAGAGTCTATATTTTATTAAGTAGTAGTTTAGCAATGCAGACTCGTTTAGTGTTTATGCAATGCAGACTCGTTTAGTGTTTATACAATGCAGACTCGTTTAGTGTTTATGCAATGCAGACTCGTTGAGTGTTTATGCAATGCTGACTCGTTTAGTGTTTATGCAATGCAGACTCGTTTAGTGTTTATGCAATGCAGACTCGTTTAGTGTTTATACAATGCAGACTCGTTTAGTGTTTATGCAATGCAGACTCGTTTAGTGTTTATGCAATGCAGACTCGTTTAGTGTTTATGCAATGCAGACTCGTTTAGTGTTTATGCAATGCAGACTTGTTTAGTGTTTATGCAAT
>JAQGDQ010001633.1:0-5000 GCA_030141605.1 Tubiluchus corallicola
TATAGGTTTTACATGTCAAATGTAGACCTGCGTTAACTCAAATGTAGATTTAGGTAATTCAAATGTGTCTTGGTAACTCAAATGTAGACTTTGGTGGTTCAAATGTGTTAACAATGGTTTTCAAGAATTCTTAAGCGTTTTTGGTAAGTCAAATGTAGACACATGTCAAGTCAAATGTGACATTGGTATCTCAAATGTGGATAGGTGGTAAAGTTTAAGGATGTTAAATTTAATCTTCTTTAATTTCAATTTAATAATTGCTCCTAAGTTAAAATAACAACGTTATAGGCCTACTAATAGATGCACTATCTTTGGTTTATCTTTTTCTAATTTGCACTTAAATAACTTAATTACCGATTTATTCAAAGTAATGCATCTACATTTGACTTACCTAAGTCACATTTGAGTCTACTACATTCGAAATTCCTATGTCTACATTTGACTACCATTTGAGTAAACAAAACACATTCGAAATTCCTATGTCTACATTTGACTTACCTAAGTCACATTTGAACTTTCCTATGTCTACATTTGACTTACCTAAGTCACATTTGAACTTTCCTGTGTCTACATTTGACGTGTAAAACCTATAGTAGATTTTGTCTTTGTTATCAGTAGTATTGTTATTTGATCTGTTGATCACCATTGCATTTCGCACTGTGAGTGGCACATTTCCCAGGTTGTGGTCCAGTGCAGCACTTCATTTCCTTTGACACATTTTATCCGTTATTTTTTATCACTAGGCGATGCAAAAACTGCAATGAATAAGAACATTAGCCGAATTGTCTTCATGTGCTTAACGACTAAAGTTAAGCCATGTCAAGCCTAGATGCTAAGTAGATGGTGGCCACTAGGAACTTTGCCATGCTGGTCCTAACTATTTTCCTCTTTGGGAGACGATGTACGCCTGTCGGAATGTAACTGAGAGGGGGGGGCACATCTCTCTCACGAAGAGAAGCCTCACTTGTGGATTAGCCTTTCGTTTTAGAAGACTATCATTAATCTATGACTAATCTACCATATGACTTAACTTTATTCAACTTAAGTTTAATGACTAACAAATGTTGTTAATGAGTTAACTCTAGTCCTAGTGCAACCATCTAATGTTAATTAGGTCTGCCCTTGATAAAATTATTATAAATTAATTCAAATTAACAGTCGCCGCAAATGTGCAAAAACCTGAAATATCAAACTTTCAGTTAGGGCTGCCAAAATATGTTAATTCTTCGCGTGTTTTTGTACGCCTTTCATCAACAAAAGATCAACTTTCTATGAATATAAATCATCCGATATTTATTCATAAATATTTAGAAGACTAGTCAAAATCATACGAGAAAGTTATTGGCAGGTTGCGGATGAAATTGACGGGTCAGCTGAAGTGGTCAAAAGCAGGCGTTGCGCTCCGGATGTCAATAGTGGACAGCAGATCGCCAGAAGCATGGCTCAGGGCTGATTAAGAACCTCAAGAGGTACAGAAAAGATGATGGTATCCCATGTATGTGTAATTCAGAATGAAAACATTACTAAACTATAAAACTAAATTTTATCTTTCGAAGTGAAAAAACTTGCAGTAAGATTTTGCACTTACTTCTTCTTCTTCTTCTTCTTCTTCTTCTTCTTCTTCTTCTTCAATGAATCATACGTCCAGGGACATGATTCTGCTCACCTCCCTATGCCAGGACTCCCTGCTCACTGCAATGCCCCAAGTGGATTTATTTCAAAGGATCAATGCTGAAGTGTTTAAATCTTCCTGTGCAAAATCTAAATATATTAACATTTGTCCTCCTGCAGGTTTTTTAGCTGGTTCTATGGCTTGTTGAAGAGCTATCTTCACTGGAATATCATCAGGTAGTCTAAGCATATGCCCAATCCATCTTAAACGGCGTCTTTTTATTTTTCTTGTCCAAGGTTCTTCTTTTATTTTTTCATATAGATCTTTGTTTGAAATTTTCTTTGACCATCTAATACCCAAAATGTTTCTGTAATTTCGCCTTTGAAACGCATCGATTTCAGCTTTATGATTTGCTTTTAATGTCCAGAGCTCAGAGTTATACAGAAATACAGTTTCAACTAAGGCTGAGAATATTTGCACTTACAGTAAATGCCAAGGCAGTCAAAAGCAACGTTACCCTGTTTTCAGTATCACCACACTTTTATAAGCATTACTACCCTTAAAATATCTTATTTATGACCCCATTATATAATCAATTAATCGATAAACGTCATCATATGGGCAGTGAGTAGCTCATGTGACCAGAATATCGATATTCATCCGTACCGTCATACCGTAAACAAGCATAGAAACTTCAAGTGTTAGCAAAATGATTACGGAAACGAATGAACATGTAAAAATTACATGCTGTTTTGACATGCAAACTTTTCACGCAGACAGTGGTCACTGGTCAGTGGTCACTGGGACTGGGGCAATGGTAGGTTGAGCAACTGTTGGCTTGAGGATGACTGTTTGAGCTGTGGCAGTATACCAAGCATGGACACTGCAGTCGAAAACCTGAGAATTAAAATACACGCAATTAAAAACAAATAAGTAAAAAGAAAGAACACACACAAAATGAAATAACATACACAAAATGAAATAACACACACAAAATGAAATAACACACACAGAATGAAATAACACACACAAAATGAAATAACACACACAGAATGAAATAACACACACAAAATGAAATAACACACACAAAATGAAATAACATACACAAAATGAAATAACACACACAAAATGAAATAACATACACAAAATGAAATAACACACACAAAATGAAATAACACACACAGAATGAAATAACACACACAAAATGAAATAACACACACAAAATGAAAGAACACACACAAAATGAAATAACATACACAAAATGAAATAACATACACAAAATGAAATAACACACAAAATGAAATAACACACACAAAATGAAATAACATACACAAAATGAAATAACACACACAAAATGAAATAACATACACAAAATGAAATAACATACACAAAATGAAATAACACACACAAAATGAAATAACATACACAAAATGAAATAACATACACAAAATGAAATAACACACACAAAATGAAATAACATACACAAAATGAAATAACACACACAAAATGAAATAACACACACAAAATGAAATAACACACACAAAATGAAATAACACACACAAAATGAAATAACACACACAGAATGAAAGAACACACACAAAATGAAATAACACACACAAAATGAAATAACACACACAAAATGAAATAACACACACAAAATGAAATAACACACACAAAATGAAATAACACACACAAAATGAAATAACACACACAAAATGAAAGAACACACACAAAATGAAAGAACACACACAAAATGAAATAACACACACAAAATGAAATAACACACACAAAATGAAAGAACACACACAAAATGAAAGAACACACACAAAATGAAATAACACACACAAAATGAAATAACACACACAAAATGAAATAACATACACAAAATGAAATAACACACACAAAATGAAAGAACACACACAAAATGAAATAACACACACAAAATGAAATAACACACACAAAATGAAAGAACACACACAAAATGAAATAACATACACAAAATGAAATAACATACACAAAATGAAATAACACACACAAAATGAAATAACACACACAAAATGAAATAACATACACAAAATGAAATAACACACACAAAATGAAATAACATACACAAAATGAAATAACATACACAAAATGAAATAACACACACAAAATGAAATAACATACACAAAATGAAATAACATACACAAAATGAAATAACACACACAAAATGAAATAACATACACAAAATGAAATAACACACACAAAATGAAATAACACACACAAAATGAAATAACACACACAAAATGAAATAACACACACAAAATGAAATAACACACACAGAATGAAAGAACACACACAAAATGAAATAACACACACAAAATGAAATAACACACACAAAATGAAATAACACACACAAAATGAAATAACACACACAAAATGAAATAACACACACAAAATGAAATAACACACACAAAATGAAAGAACACACACAAAATGAAAGAACACACACAAAATGAAATAACACACACAAAATGAAATAACACACACAAAATGAAAGAACACACACAAAATGAAAGAACACACACAAAATGAAATAACACACACAAAATGAAAGAACACACACAAATGAAATAACACACACAAAATGAAAGAACACACACAAAATGAAATAACACACACAGAATGAAAGAACACACACAAAATGAAAGAACACACACAAAATGAAATAACACACACAAAATGAAAGAACACACACAAAATGAAAGAACACACACAAAATGAAATAGCACACACAAAATGAAATAACACACACAAAATGAAAGAACACACACAGAATGAAAGAACGCACAGAGAATGAAAGAACACACACAAAATGAAATAACACACACAGAATGAAAGAACACACACAAAATGAAACAACACACACAGAATGAAAGAACACACACAAAATGAAAGAACACACACAGAATGAAAGAACACACACAACGTTTCAAAGTACTATTGCACCTTATTTTCACCTGAGTATAGAAATAGCAAATAAATCACACAGAGTTACTAACGCAGAATTTTTGTGAAATCACTCCGTAAGTTTTGGGTTTTTTAGCACACAAAATTATCACACTAAAAAGGATACAATCACGTAGAAAAAGCACAAAGCGCAGTAAAGCATACTACCGCAGTGGTAACCGCCATTCAGCCGCCAAAATTATGACGTAAGTGGTGGATTTCGTGATTTTTCGTTAGCGCATCCCTAAACGCAAACCTCTGCAGCCTACCTAGCGTTCGTGCAAAAATATCACAAAGTTAGCTATCTATGTTTTTGTAAAAACTTAAAAACTCATGTTATTTTCAACGGAATCGGACTTCAATCGATTAACGACGTCACTGGTGGAAAAATGAGCGTTCA
>JAQGDQ010001633.1:10000-31640 GCA_030141605.1 Tubiluchus corallicola
TCCAGCTACCAGTTCAACAAGATAGAGCAAGCACGAGATTTCATCCTTGTAGCTCACAATTCAACAGCGCCACCTGTACCCATGACAGCAAGGGGATACCTGGCTTTCACAGTCAAAATCTAATTAATGATATCGCTAATTGTCAGCTAATTTGGAGAAAAAAGATGATGAAAATTGTGAACCAATCGGGAGTTGAACCCGAGACCTGTACCTATGACAGCTGGAGGATACTTCTGACATTCACAGCCATAGTCTAATTAACGATATCATTAATTGTCAGCTAATTTGGAGAAAGAAGATGCTGAAAATTGTGAACCAATCGGGAGTTGAACCCGAGACCTGTACCTATGACAGCTGGAGGATACTTCTGGCTTTCACAGTCATAGTCTAATTAATGATATCGTTAATTGCCAGCTAATTTGGAAAAGTTGAGGCCAAAATATGTTTTCACACACGTTAAGTGACATTTTTGGCTTCAGTCTCTGTCAAGCTTGTTCGCTAAGTAAATTTGCGTGCCAACCCCCACGCAGCCACCCAACGTTTTCATTGAGACGTCTGCTGCCCGCGGACGCCTCATTATGTCATACGTGACGTCACGATTACAACAGGTTGCTGGAGAAGAGTGGGTGAGAACAGCTGAGACTTGCTTTCATTCATTGCCCATGTTTCCAACCTGCGCAGTGGTTGTTTAGTGTTCCATTCTGTCAGGACAAGGAGGACAATCGCATATGTTTACTGTAGCTGTTGTTCAAGTAAACCAGGCAGCGACTGTACACAAATATTGCTGGTATGTAAGAGTTACAATCGTATTACTGTTTTTGTGCTATGCTTTTTTTGGCTACAAAGTTACGAACTTTTACGAAAATCTGAAGGTGGATTTCTGACCTCATATTGTTTCGAAATTAACAATCATTTATTCGTGTTTTTTATCATTTTCGCTGCGTAGGTGAACCTGAGCTAATCCCTTAGGAGTCCTTAGGCCTTTTGCTGCCATTTTAGTGAGCGTAGGCTTTGTTAAATTCTAAATGTGTTTTTTTTTCACTTATGCTATTTTTGTTATGATTGCTTTTATAATTCTGCTTATGTTTTTGCTTTATTTTGTTAGTTTATTTGCATCCTGTGTCATCAATTCTTTTTTCTGTCATCAACATTAAATTATAAGGGGTGAGTGAGTAGATGGCCTACGGTCTTTCCTCGCCCCATCTCCACAGATAAAGTTATTTTTTCGTAAAATGGAAATTTGTGACACAAATTGGAGAAAAATAAAATGTCTATGTCTATGTCTAAAGCTGTTCCTATCACGAAATTCCCTCAAATTTAATTCTGTCACCGGGAAACTTCCAAGTCCGAAGAGCGTTTTTTGCAGTTTTTTTGTTTTTATGTACCGTTGTTTAATCTTTTTTTCAAAAAACCTGAAAACGAATTTTGTATTGCATTGAAGTAGCTGTCACTCTCTCATAATATTAACTTATGTCTTATTTTCTTGTCAGAAATAATTAATTAAACTGCTCCAATTAATTAACTACGAAAGAAAGGATTACTTAATTTTTTACCCAGGACGTCGTAGCTGATCGTCCTACCGAATTTTAACTATATTAGACAAATGTTTTGAGAAAAGTGTAAGAGACAGACTGAGTGGGTGAGTTAGTGAGTGAGTGACTGAAGAAATGAACGACTGGAAAGACAAAGCTGACGCTCGGAAAAGTATGAAATAAAAAAGACTTGTAATCTTCCAGCACCCATCTAACTATACACGCCCGGGTTTGTTTTAGTAATTAGGCTTGCTTTTGGTCACGTGACGTACAGATTTGGATATTGTAGTTATTATGGAAAACTTGCAGTTATGAAAACAAAACGGAAATTTTAATGTGTAAGTTTGAGCGCAGGGTAATTAGTGAAAAACTAACGTCAGTAATGAAACGGCTATCATTACATTCCTGAATTCAAACAAATAAAAAACCAATTATTTGGCTGCAATATTAACGGTTGTCCGACGTGACAACTTTTGTGGTTTTTTACATCATCTGTCTACGCTTAAGGGAATAAATTAGTCTTTCAGAAAACTATGTCTTTATTTAACTACTAGGCGACCGACTGTTGCTTCATTTTGTTCAACGATACTTGCTTCGACTAGCTGTGGCTGGTAAAACTAAGACACAGTTGAAAATACTGATAGCTTACATTACAACCTCTTGTGGATGGAGCTTTACTTTATGGACTTAGTATTAACAAGCATTGGTGAACTATTAGATTATCTTTTTTCGTTGGGCAAAGGTAATTTTTGGGCATTTGTAGCATCTGAAAGTATTTCCAGCCTGTAAATTTTGAGTTGTATAGCAACACATGTTTATTGAACTGGTACCCGGGTACAAATTAACAGCTGGCACTTGATTTGAACTAATTTTATATCATCAACATTTATGAATATTAAAGGATCATCTTATCATAAAAACTGCATAAAATTAGTTTCACGTTTTGTGTTCAAGGAATATGTTGAGTAAAAACTGAGTAGTATGACACACGCTACCAAACAATAAGAGCGCTGATTGCTCATACTTGATTGTGAGATCCGAAGTAACAGAAGTAATTACGCGACGTACTATTTTAGACACTCGTTGCGTTTTTTTTTTGTTCATCCACTATCTGGGTATTTCCGTAACTTAGTTTACCATTATGTCCACGAGATGTCCACGTTATCAAGACGATAGATTGACAATTTTTAATAACATTGAAAATCGTTCCCCTGCATTTTCTGCCACACCAAATGACAAAGATAAGTTCATTTTTATAACGTGTAGCCAAAATTGAGTTATGCAAGATTATTGTAGCTTTTCTGTAATCAGCCTTTCAAACTGGGAATCACTTATTGTTTAAATAAAATCTAAATACAATTGTGCAAAGAGTTATTAATGTAGTTATTATGTAACATTGTTGTGATAACTATTATTAATACTTATATATATATATATATATATATATATATATATATATTATATATTAATTCTTTATTTGTCATTAAAATGGTGCACTCATTATAATAAAATCGAGTAATCCTCAGCGTGATGTTACAATAACCACACTGTTCAAGACAAATGCGACCAGTGCATACTAAAAAAAACTAAATTGCAAAACTATAAACAATAAATGAACATATTTACAAACACCATATTTTTACAAAACAATTTTACGAAAGTACATTAAATTTTACATGACATATTTTACACTATATATAGATTTGACATGACACAATTAACAGAAACATGATTTACATTACATAAATTTGTATGAATTATGTATGAATCAATTGTTTTTGTCCTATAAGCTCGAGCTACAATAAGGAGATTTTGCCTCTGGTAGATATTCCTTTCACCGTTCATTTAATCCGTCTTGTTTATTAGATTGTAACGTAATGTATGTAATGTTGGTTCCATGAACAAACATACATCATGCATACCAGTTCTTATTACGTAGGAAAACTTGCACAATTAAAAAGAAAAACTAATCTTAATTAGTTAAAAAGAAAAGATAATCTTAATTAGTTAAAAAGAAAAAGTAATCTTAATTAGTTAAAAAGAAAAAGTAATCTTAATTAGTTAAGAAGAAAAAGTAATCTTAATTAGTTAAAAAGAAAAACTAATCTTAATTAGTTAAAAAGAAAAAGTAATCTTAATTAGTTAAGAAGAAAAAGTAATCTTAATTAGTTAAAAAGAAAAAGTAATCTTAATTAGTTGAAAAGAAAAAGTAATCTTAATTAGTTAAAAAGAAAAGATGATCTTAATTAGTTAAAAAGAAAAAGTAATCTTAATTAGTTAAAAAGAAAAAGTAATCTTAATTAGTTAAGAAGAAAAAGTAATCTTAATTAGTTAAAAAGAAAAACTAATCTTAATTAGTTAAAAAGAAAAAGTAATCTTAATTAGTTAAGAAGAAAAAGTAATCTTAATTAGTTAAAAAGAAAAAGTAATCTTAATTAGTTAAAAAGAAAAAGTAATCTTAATTAGTTGAAAAGAAAAACTAATCTTAATTAGTTAAAAAGAAAAAGTAATCTTAATTAGTTAAGAAGAAAAAGTAATCTTAATTAGTTAAAAAGAAAAAGTGATCTTAATTAGTTGAAAAGAAAAAGTAATCTTAATTAGTTAAAAAGAAAAACTAATCTTAATTAGTTAAAAAGAAAAAGTAATCTTAATTAGTTAAAAAGAAAAACTAATCTTAATTAGTTAAAAAGAAAAAGTAATCTTAATTAGTTAAAAAGAAAAAGTAATCTTAATTAGTTAAGAAGAAAAAGTAATCTTAATTAGTTAAAAAGAAAAAGTAATCTTAATTAGTTGAAAAGAAAAAGTAATCTTAATTAGTTAAAAAGAAAAGATAATCTTAATTAGTTAAAAAGAAAAAGTAATCTTAATTAGTTAAAAAGAAAAAGTAATCTTAATTAGTTAAGAAGAAAAAGTAATCTTAATTAGTTAAAAAGAAAAACTAATCTTAATTAGTTAAAAAGAAAAAGTAATCTTAATTAGTTAAGAAGAAAAAGTAATCTTAACTATAGTTAAAAAGAAAAAGTAATCTTAATTAGTTGAAAAGAAAAAGTAATCTTAATTAGTTAAAAAGAAAAAGTAATCTTAATTAGTTAAAAAGAAAAAGTACTCTTAATTAGTTAAAAAGAAAAGATAATCTTAATTAGTTAAAAAGAAAAAGTAATCTTAATTAGTTGACCTTCTTTTCCATGTAATTAACCTTTTTTAAAAAACCAAATAGGCCACTAAAGAGTTAGTTTGTTAAATTGTTCAAATTATTGTGTCTGTTATGCACTGACAATCTTAAAATTGCTAAACAAATAATCTAATCTTAATCTTAATTACATATAGAACAGAAAAAAACAATAATCGCAATACTAGACACGACTGAATTATTTAAACATTATTTATATTATCATTAGGTAAGCGCGGGCAGACAATTCGCAGAAAGTTAGTCAGCATGACGCTATTCTCAGCCATGTAGGGTCTGAAAACGGAAGTAGCTAAGAATAGCCGGAAAAAGGAAGCATTCCAGAATGGACAAAATGAATCATTTTCCAACTGTACTTACCTGTTACACTTTTTCGACCATAAGTTAGATAGATTCTTTTATTTCGGCAGCTAGGTCATAAACCTATGTTATAAATTTAGGTATAAACAAAAAAATATACACGCAGTTACAAGGACATTTACAATGACAATTACAAATATACAATCTAAAACTACAATCAGTAAAAAAATAATAGAAAAGCTACAATTGGAAACGTGTCCCCATTTTGACCATTGACTCTGCTCTCAGCTGCTAGCCGGAGCTAACCGGATGTCAAATATATTTGGTTCATTTCGAATTTGTTTAAATATTTCAGACTGAAAATAGATGTCTAATTTCAAAATACATTTCACACAGAAGTTTTGTGAATTTTCTAGCCTGACAAATAGAAAGTAAGCTAAGCGTCTAAAATGGCTCATAAATGACTTTCTTTCGTTTTTCCAATTATACGTCGCTGTTTTTCGACTGTATTTCATAAGGATGGCAGATGAGCCTACTAAATAATTTTCTGCGTCATATCTATAAAATTACTGATGCTTCTGCTTAGGTCAGACTTAGGTTACCACGTATAAAAGTCTTGCTACTTCGTCGACACGAAGCCAGTTTCTGTCGAGAGCCTGCCATGAAATTGGCCAATAAGTTAATAAACAATAAACGTTTAACATTTCTTTTCTTTATAGGGCATTCTACTGTATTGGTCTTCCTTTATCGCTGTCTCATATAGATTACCCTGATCGATTCTATCGATTGTATAATTTTATATTCATTTATTCTTTGCGATCTAATAACTAAAAATAAAGCTCAAGTTTAACCCACAAACAATAAACGAATATAAAATTATACAATCGATAGAATCGATCAGCGTAATCGATATGAGACAGCGATAAAGGAAGACCAATACAGTAGAATGCCCTATAAAGAAAAGAAATGTTACACGTTTATTGTTTATTTTATTTCTCTCACGTTCCTGCATCGTGTTTACCTTCACATTCAAGAGACAAGCCGCCGTTCCTTATTATTAAAATTTTCTATTTGGATTTTTGCCGTAACCTTTCCAACGTTGCCTTCGTCACTTCTAAAACGCAGAAAATATTTTTAAGGTAAATAGAAAAAGAGCGTTCGGGCAAAGAGTAGCAATATGCACATTGATCTGTACATCAAACGAAAGGGCTTGACACACATATTTACCATTGGGGGGTTATTTTTCGAATGGGCCCCCACCTGGAGGAACGATAGGTGAAAAACCTCCAAAACGGCCTCTTTTTGCCCGTCTTCGGAAAATCACAAAAATTTTGCCTCTTGTTTCTTAGAGAACGGGAATTTGTCAGGCATGAAGTCTAGAATGGTTGTATTGCCCGTTCAACGGTGGGTGTATAGGTTTTACACGTCAAATATAGACATAGGAAAGTTCAAATGTGACTTAGGTAAGTCAAATGTAGATGTATTACTTTGAATAAATCGGTAACTAAGTTATTCAAGTGCAAATTAGAAAAAGATAAACCAAAGATAGTGCATCTATTAGTAGGCCTATAACGTTGTTATTTTAACTTAGTAGCAATTATTAAATTGAAATTAAAGAAGATTAAATTTAACATCCTTAAACTTTACCACCGATCCACATTTGAGATACCAATGTCACATTTGACTTGACATGTGTCTACATTTGACTTACCAAAAACGCTTAAGATTTGTTGAAAACCATTGTTAACACATTTGAACTACCTAAATCTACGTTTGAGTTACCAAGACACATTTGAATTACATAAATCTACATTTGACATGTAAAACCTATAGTTGTGCCTGCAGAACACGTAAGATTATAGCCTACCAAAGCTCGCGGTTGACACTTGAGTGGCAAATGCATGAGCTCCTAGCGCCTAGTGGGAGAGCAGTCTTTATTCAGGGGACCCATAAGTCACGTAGCTAACATTAATTAAATGCATTATGAAAGACATTATGGCACATTTGTGTTGTATGTAGGAACAGTGAGACACGAAACTGATACATTAGCTGACATTCTTATCTATCTGTAACTATTGCAAATTTTATGCACATCGACACGGCAAGCGTACCCACTGACATAGTGACACACTAAACACAGACCACTGTGATACACTCTGAGCTAAAAGACTCAAAGAAAACGGTACAATTGCAGTAATATAGGTTTTGCACGTCAAATGTAGACACAGGAAAGTTCAAATGTGACTTAGGTAAGTCAAATGTAGACACAGGAATATCGAATGTGTTTTGGTAACTCAAATGTGACTTAGGTAAGTCAAATGTAGACATAAGAATTTTGAATGTGTTTTGGTAACTCAAATGTGACTTAGGTAAGTCAAATGTAGACATAAGAATTTTGAATGTGTTTTGGTAACTCAAATGAGACTTGGATAAGTCAAATGTAGACACGGTACTTTGAATAAATCCGTAATTAACTCGTTTAACTCATATACAACAAACGATATTGTGTCTAAAATTATATTGTATTCGATAAAATTACAATATTATATATATAATATATTATAATATTATTGTATTCGATAGATACAGTATTGTTTCTTGGCTGTTTCCATTTTTTTGTATTTCTCCATTTTTATGCTAACGTCCATTAACGTCCGAGGTTATGCTAAAACTGATGTATCTAAAAATTTACGTACATACACATAATCGATTGTGTTTTGTTAACTTTGTTACTTCTTGTTACATTTGTAAACAAGTGAATTTTACCGATGAACTCTGTGCTTAGTCTGTCCCTCTCTGGTCCCAAAGAATTGTGAAGTTTTTGTCTGGCTTGAGTTGAGTTTGGGTTTTCAATGCCAATTTAAGGTAACCGACAAGTCGCTTAGCATGTTGGGTTAGTTTTGTTATTATTATAACTTGAACTTAGAAAAATATAGCAAAGAAATTTACAGAAAAACTCTCTCTAAGACGTAAACTTAATTTATCTTATCGCTAAATGTAAATTTTCACGCGCCATTCACTTACTGGGAAACTTCGGGACTTTTCGTAAACACATCGTGGTTTTCCGTAAGTGCACGCTGCTTAAACTAATTCAAACATCTGCAGCTTACCTAATGTTCAGACAAGAATATCACAGAAAAATCTGATTTTTTTTGTAAAAACTTATAATTTGACGAAAATAGACAGTGCGCTGCTTTTCTTCAGTTGATGAATGACGTCATTGGAGGAATGAATGTTCAAAATGGGAGCGCACAAACGTGAAGTGATCGCGACTTTAAAGTGACTTTACTAATTACACAAGGCGATTATAACATTTTTATTACTAAATCCTTTTAAAACTTTTCCCGAAAATCGAAATAAGCCCAACTTCCCAGAAGGCTTGGCCTTTCCTTTAATGTGTTCGATATTCCATGATTTCCGAAAAGAGACGGAAGTCACAGTGTTGTAACGTAGGAGGGTGTATGTTGTTCGCATTTTACAGTCGCGATGTTGCAGACAATGCAATAAAACACTTTTCTGCGAGCATATATATATATATATATGTATGTATTAATTCTTTATTTGTCATTAAAATGGTTCACTCATTATCATAAAATTGAGTAAGCCTCAGCGTAATGTTAAAACAACAACACTGTTCAAGACAAATGCGTCCAGTGCAGACTAAAAAAACTAAGGCCTAATTATATACAATAAATGAACATATTTACAAACACCATATTAAAATATTTTTACAAAACAATATTACAAAAGTACATTAAATTTTACATATTTTACACTATATATACATTTGACCTGACACAATTAACAGAAACATGCTTTACATTACATAAATTTCACATTTGACATTACAAAACTAACATAACACGTATTACATTATGTAATTTTTAAAAAAAAATCATATGCGGATTGATACGACAAGATTCTGGGTTCGGATCCTGATTGACTCGTAATTATTCAGTACCTACCCTCTTCGGTTAATTAGGGTTTTTTAATTGTCGGTTACATAGGTCATTATATATATTAATTCTGGTTTATCATAGTTCAGATCTAAAAGTCAGTCATTAAAGGAAAGACCAAGCCTTCTTGTAAGTTAGGTGTAATTCAATTTTCCGAAAAAAAATGTTAAAAGGATTTAGTAATAGCAGGGTGATAAGCGTCTCGTTTAATTAGTAAAATTACTCTAAAGCCGCGATCATTTAATGCTTAGACCCTCCCATTTGAATATCCATTCTTCCACCAATGACGTCATTGTTGGCTGAAGACAAGCATCGCACTGTCAATTTTCGTCAAAGTGTAAAAGGTTTTACAAAAATTTTGATGTTTTTACCTGAACACCAGGTAAACTGCAGAAGCTGGAACTAGTTTAAGCAGTGTACATTTACGAGAAGTCACGAAGTGCACTAGTTACCTCATCATTTTCAAGTGAATGGCGGCAGCCACAGCTCCTGAAAATTTCTGTAGTACAGCCGTAATTTATAAATTAACTTCATGTTTTATAGGCAGTTTTTCTGCAAATTTCTTTGTTCTATTTTTCTAAGTTTGAGCAATAACTGTAAAATCTTTCTGCCCCTCTTTGTCTTGTGTTCTCTTTGAAGAATTTACATCTCTAATATTTATTTCTTGGTTTTTCAGCTTGATTTTTACAATTTTGCCAAATTTCAAAACACTGTTCTTGTCTTATTTGGTTCTTGTAACGTGTTCCAGGAAGCAGGTGTTTAAATACAGAAATCGAACAAAAATAAATTTAGCACATCTTCGTACGACTGGTCTCTTATTTGTCGAATTTGCAAGAGTTGAATGTTTGTGGATCTTAACACGTTTTGTAGCGCTTTTCATTTCCAATTTGATGCTGATGATGACAAGGTTCGAGAAATTCAATTTACGTGTCGGTTTTTGCTGCTGATTTGGGTTAGATGGCGCTGCGATCGATGTGAACATAAGACCGACATATCAACGCGCTGTAAAAGTTTGTTTTACTTGGTTTATTTTACAATTAACTTAACTTAATGTTTCTTTTAATGCTCGTTATGATTCTATTTGCTACCCGATCATTTTATTGTGTTAAACAATCGTAAATGCAACCTTTTGATATGTATTTGCATGAGTGATATGTATATATAGGTTTTACATGTCAAATGTAGACCTACGTTAACTCAAATGTAGAACTAGGTAATTCAAATGTGTCTTGGTAACTCAAACGTAGACTTAGGTAGTTCAAATGTGTTAACAATGGTTTTCAAGAAATCTTAAGCGTTTTTGGTAAGTCAAATGTAGACACGTGTCAAGTCAAATGTGACATTGGTATCTCAAATGTGGATAGGTGGTAAAGTTTAAGGATGTTAAATTTAATCTTCTTTAATTTCAATTTAATAATTGCTCTTAAGTTAAAATAACAACGTTATAGGCCTAATCGATGCACTATCTTCGGTTTATCTTTTTCTAATTTGCACTTAAATAACTTAATTACCGATTTATTCAAAGTAATGCATTTACATTTGACTTACCGAAGTCACATTTGAGTTAATAAAACACATTTGAAATTCCTATGTCTACATTTGACTTACCCAAGTCACATTTGAACTTTTCTGTGTCTACATTTGACTTACCTAAGTCACATTTGAGTTACCAAAACACAATCGAAATTCCTATGTCTACATTTGACTTACCTAAGTCACATTTGAACTTTCCTGTGTCTACATTTGACTTACCTAAGTCACATTTGAACTTTCCTGTGTCTACATTTGACGTGTAAAACCTATATATATATATATATATGTAAATAATTTAGGGCCTCTTTGGAAAGTAGTGCTAGGCACTGAAGGAGCTACAGTCATAAAATTTTACTAATAAATAAATAAATAAACAGAAAATTAGCACAATTGAAGTGAAATAAATACGCTAAAATAGGAGCTGTTTTAACACATAAGCACCATATGTATTAGTTTAGGTTAAACTTTATTTATTTAAAATGGATTTACAGACAACGGCCAGCATCATGCATGCACTGCTGGCCGTAACGAGCATGACTGACAAAGGTTCAGTTAATTTTGAGGCGGAGGGTCCCCGGTTCAAACCCAGTCTGCGTTACAATTTTTTTACATTTCCTCTCTTTCAAGTTTAGTTTCAAAATTTAACTTAATTGTGGCTTTGTGCCATCGCTATCAATATGCTCGATTTTAGGATTAAAAATATTTAGGATTTATTTATTTTTGCATCGTGATAACAATCAACTCAAAAAGTATTTAATTAGCGCCCAGGGAAGCTGGAGAACGAGATGCTGATGGTTGAAAGCTACCCCCACTCGCGTGCTGCATAACAGATTACCTTAGGTAGCCGTGTGTCATCATGTCACTGGCTTCTACAGGCAATAATCATAATTATCAGTTATTCGCTACTGGTCACACCAATGCGGTGGCAATAGGCCCATAAATCTTCCTGTAATTTCCAACCTTTAGCGTTCACAACAGACAGACTGGACTGTCATTATGTAGGAGCTTTTCCTCCAGGGGATAACAGGGACGAGCCACATCCGCGCATTCCAAAATCGGAAATGTATTTCATAGTGCAATATAATTATATTGTAGTACAATTATGAGTGTCCATGTTTATTGAGCGAAGATCGTTTCGGCTGACATAGCCATTATCAAACCACAAATCAAGGCGGAAAAAAAGAATACATAATACATTGCTCATACAAAGGCACAAACTGAAACTACAGAACAACAGATTACAATTTAACTTATCAAAATAAACTAGGTTATAATGGAAGAAATTGCAGAGAAATGTAAAAACATTTACCTAACACATGAGAACCAGAAAAGGACACAACATAGCAAACAATAAGTCCAAGTCTACATAATGAACAACCACAACAGTAATCATTATTATGTGCTTCATTATGTAGACGTGGACTAATTGTTTGCTATGTTGTGTCCTTTTCTGGTTCTCATGTGTTAAAGTTTTTACATTTCACTGCAATTTCTTCTATTATAACCTTGTTTATTTTGATTAGTTAAATTCTAATCTGTTGTTTTGTAGTTCAGTTTGTGCCTTTGTATCATTAATATATTATTTATTCTCTTTTTCTGACTTGATTTATACTTTCATAATGGCTATGACAGCCCAAATGGACGTCGCTCAATAAACATGTTGATTTCTAGCTCTTTCATGTGATTTTCGTCCTGATAAATTTCTCTTTTCGTCCTTAAAAGAAAACCGGATGATTATTTAGACTCATCTCATTTTAATTTACTGTCCAAAATATACATTTTCCTGCCTATGAAAGTCAGCAATTGTTTCTTATATTTGAATAATTAGCTTAGAAAGTTCATTAACGGCAACCGAACACGGCTATTGTTTACGTCAAAAACTAACCACAGTTTGCGCAATAGCGCCATCTTCCTTTGCGCGTCAAGCACGTTTGCGTAAGTGTCACTGCCTGAACGCGTGATGTCACGAAAATGGGCTCTACGTCATATGACATCAAAAACTAACACTGCAGTTCATGATCATGGTCATCAAGGTACCGCCTTCCATTTGTCGGGCGCACGAATGTCAGAAAAAGGCGTCGCTGCCAATCTTAGTAGATTCAATCTGAGCCGCGCGTAGCTTTGAAAGTTTAACGAAATATGAGTGTCTGAGGTAATTATTATTTAATCTAAACTTTGATTTACAAAAAGCTATTGTAGTTTTCAATATTTTAGAACATTCTTTATTCTCAACTAATGTTTACACAATCATCTAGTTTTTCGTTAAAAAAGGAACATATGTCATACATGAAAAAATCACGTTCTTGACGTCAGGAAGCTGTTGATAAGAAAATATACAACCTAAAACGTTGCTTGCCATGGGGAATTCATCATACAAAGAAGCTTTAGACAGGTAGATTTAGGCATAAATTATCGTCGCGTAATCAAAACATATGATTCGCAATATGAGATAATGCAGCGGCCATTAAAGCAAATATGAGCAGAAATAAACCGCGCAGACAATAAAACCCGAGTAATGACGCAGAGCGTTTCATTCTCGTAAAATTCGGTAAGTTTTGACTCTCTGGAGGCGATCAGAACTCGCTTCATAACACTTTAAACAATGCGCTCATTGAGAGTGATAGGACTTCTGGGAATGCGGGAAAATACCGCTAAGAGTACGTACATTCAGTGATAGCAATGCTTTCAAACCGTGGTAAATGTGAACAAATAAATTTATCTTGTTTTGTTACGACGTTACGCGCATTTGCTTGATTTGTGGGCAATTTTTCTCTCTCGGCGTCATGATCTTCATTGTCATGGTTGTCTTTATTGACGTCACCGCCGTAATCATCATCATCACACTCTTATTTGAGCGATCGACTGATCATTGTTTGTCAGGTATGCTGGTGGGCAGGCGGACAGATAAGCAATAAGTCGGTTGGTCGGTCAATCAATCATTCAGTTTATTAATCAATCATTTAGTCAGTCAGTAAATCAACGAGACAGCCAACCGGTCAATCAGCCAGTCAATCAAGCAATGAATCAAGCAATCAATGAGTTAACCTGTCAGTCAGTCAGTCAGTCAGCCAATAAATCAATCACTCGATCGATCAATCAATCAATCAACCAATCAAGTAATCAATCAGTTAACTAGTCAGCCAGTTAGTCTATCAATGAGTTATCCAACCAAGTAATCAATCAGGTAACCAATTAGTCGGTTAGTCAGTCAGTCAGTCAGTCAGTCGGTCAACCAATCAGTCAGTCGGTCAGTAAGTTGCTAGATCTAGGTCGAACTTTCAGCTTAAATTAATATGCTACACTTAAGGAGTAAGTTGTTAATCTTAAATGAAAACTAAACAAGTTTGAATATTGCCTGTTACATCTTTAATTAAAGCTAATATTTATATTCATATTCAAAATTCACCTTTTTAACATCTTGCATAATATTTCCCCACATCGTCAGAAACAGCAAGACTCTTGAGTCAGCGAAATTTGGATAAAACAAACGAAGTCTCTGACTTAGACCTTTTAATTTTATGTAAAAAATCGAGTAAATCAAATAGCTATATTTAAAAAAATAATTATATTTGTTTTATCTAAACCCTGCTGACTATATTTTATCTTACAGTTTCCGTTAACGTTATGCATTATGCAAAATTCTATATTTATATTATTTAATAAGAAAAAGCCCAATTATTTCGTTTCTGGATGGGGCCATAAGTGGGTTCGAAACATTATGCATTATGCAAAATTCTATATTTATATTATTTAATAAGAAAAAGCCCAATTATTTCGTTTTTTGGTGATGCAGTTTCACAAAAGCAACCGTCTCACGCGCACTAATTTCACTTACCACGAAAGTTTTATTAATTGAGATAATGAAAATTACGACCATGCGTCTGTCTGTTACCTGCTTCGTGTAAATCATCTCAGCATCCGCTGTTGAGGTTAAATTTCACTTTCTTCAACTCCCACGCTAATAATTATGAAACAGAAGCTTTGCAGAAGATTCATTGATGATTTCTCTTCCAGGCCGAATTGCTCGATAAACAGTTTGTCAGCTTGATAGCGTTTTCAGCATACCGCCTCGAAAGAAGTTCGTGAAGTTCTGAACATTATTTTACCTATCATGTTGCTATATTAGTAATTCTAATGTGGTAAATTAAGGCCGCCATCTTGGTTTTAAAGATGGCCACCACGATTTTTTGTTATCTGCAGCATCACCGTTAATTTTTAATATACTATTCTACTTATAAGAAAGGGCAGGGACTAGATGACCCTGTGGTCCTTCCCTGCCCTGCTCCATGATTATAATTACTTAATATTTAAAAAACTTTTGATGTTAAACTAATTGGAGAAAATAAACGTTCTATGTCTATGTCTATGTCTATGTCTATGTCTATGTCTATGTCTTGACGTCACAACGAAGTCTCGGGTTTTTTAGACAAGGAATCCACTAGCATTAGTACATTAGGTAACGTTAATCTACAAGATTGCCATTGAAATACGGATGGCTATAGAAAAAAGTCTTTTTATTTTTTATTGTAAAACTAAAAGTATTTTTAATGCCTTCTCTCTCTTACAAACGTCGTATCGCGTCGTACCGTAAAAATCATCTGAAAGTAAAAAATTATTGATTTATATTATACAAAACTTGTTGACGGCTTACAGCCCCCTATTACAAACACGTATAATCATGTTTGTAAAAGAAAACTATTAGCTTTCACAGAGATAAAGTATATAATAGCCTTTAGGTTTTCACTGTTTTTATGCTATTTTGAAGTTCTCTTGTACTTTATTCTATGCCCAAACTATGCTAAACAATAGCAGTCTCTCTGGAAATATTGTGCAAATGTCTTAGCAGTGGGTTTGCAACATGGATTACTTCTGGTTTCCTAGACATTTGTAGCATTCCTAATAATGTATAAATGTGAACCAAATAAAGAAGTTACTATTGTACGACGTCGACTGTCACGCCGTCAAGGAAAACGGCAAAAATTGGTACTAGCAATCGAATTTATTATTAAGTTTTGTCCTTGTGGTATTGATCCACAGAATGATCCTGCTTCATTCTGACACGATTTGACTGTGTCTCCAAATTTCTACCGTCTGCAGACTTCCCCATCTAGACACAACTACATTTCCCGCCAAATCATTGTTTATAATAGAAAGATGAATGTTTTCACTGCTAATAGTTTTGAACAGGGCCTATTTCAGGGGAGTGAAGTGGGGATACTTCCCCGGGTCCTCACCCTCCAGGGGGGCCTCGCGCCAAGGTAACTTTTTTTGCTTTATGCGAACATACTGCCCCCTCCCTCCCTCTCTCCTCTCCTCTCTCTCTCTCTCTCTCTCTCTCTCTCTCTCTCTCTCTCTCTCTCTCTCTCTCTCTCTCTCTCTCTCTCTCTCTCTCTCCACACGCATTTGCCAGTATTGACAAGTATTAAGGACTGGTTTTGAGAATTTTTCTTTCAATTGTTCTTTCATTTAACAACTGTATAACTCCATATTTTCTCTTCGAAAATGCTTCTCCGGCGTTCTAGCTGTTCAAAAATTTTCTGGGCGCCAACCATGGTGGCGCTACACCCCCCCCCCCCGAGGGGCCTCACACGTCCCACTTTCCCGGGCCTCGCTTAGGCTGAAATAGGCCCTGGTTTTGAATGCCTATAATTATAATTCTGTACCAAATACAGGTAAATGAGGGAAGTTGATTAAAGGGGGTTAATTAAAGACGCTGCACAGGTAACATTACACAGCACTACGTGATTAATTCTTTAGTGCAACGTGCAAAAAACCTAAAGCACAAGAAAACGCGCTTCATAAATAACATATGAACATTTTCTCTTGAAATTTTGCTCATTTACACGCTGTGCTATTGCATAGAGGGCTTGCGTTAGCGTTGCTTAAAAGCTGTAAATTTGAACTCCCGCGATGACCGTTAGGCGCAGCCATATTGACGATAAGTTATGTAAAACAAGTTTACGATGCGCTCATACTAGAGAATTTTCTCTCGGGGGTACTTTCTAAGACAAAATGCTCTATTTTGTGAATAACGCCAATTTAGCGAATCAGTGGTGCATACTGGGATAGCAATGGAGTGCCGTTTTACCACGTGGCGCGATTATTTTAAGTTATACATTGATTTATTAACAATTTTCGTTTTCAATTATATAAGTCTTTCAAACAGGTAAACGTAACGCTATGTAATACAACTTTGTATGGAAAGCTTTTGCGATACACTTCAAAATATTTTCCCCCATTTAAATTTCGGGTTCACTAAGGTTCAGTTGCGTTTTGTTCATACGCAGCTCATGTTTAGTGAACGCCTCAGTCCAACCACAGTGTTAGTTTATGGTTTAAGTCACGTGCGAATTCAACCTGATCTGGTAATTTAGATTTGCCAAGGACTGTCAATAACACTTGGCAAATTTCTTCAACTAGAGGGCTCTGTCTGTTGATGCTAGCGAAAACTTTCTCCACTTGGAAATTATAACTCAATTTATTTCAACACTCAGCAATGAATCATTTTAATAATGCAAAAGATTAACAAACAGAATAAGTCTCGTTAGTTTAAACAAAATATTAAAATTTTCATAAACATTTGCCGTGTCCTCTATTAGTTTAATAACCGTTAAATTTTGTATTACAAGTTTCGTACTCGGGTTAACTTACTGACATGCTGACGGGCCAACTGTTTTCTCCCACGTGGTTCCATTAATTAACCGTAATTGTAAAGTAACAAAACGATGGGATGATGACGATGGCGACGATGATGATGATGACAATAATGTCGTCAATAACGATAATGATAATAGAATGGCGATGACAGTGCATTGATGATGACGTAACAATGATGATGATCATGATGATGATGACAATAATGTCGTCAATAACGATAATGATAATGGAATGGTGATGACAGTGCATTGATGATGACGTAACAATGATGATGACAATAATGTCGTCAATAACGATAATGATAATAGAATGGTGATGACAGTGCATTGATGATGACGTAACAATAACAATGATGATGATCATGATGATGATGACAATAATGTCATCAATAACGATAATGATAATGGAATGGTGATGACAGTGCATTGATGATGACGTAACGATGACGTAACATTGATGATGATCATTATGACGTAACAATAACAATAAAGGTGATAATAATGGCTGTGATGGTGGTAAATTCGATGATAATGACAATAAATGATAACGTTGGTGATGATAATAAAGATGATAATGAAAATGATAACGACATAGAGCCTGTTAATTGAACAATTAAACGGCTGCATGTAAAAGGGCCCGAACAGCACAGTTAGAAAGAGCATGTTGAGCTAACATCTTTATACTATATCCGTTCACAACACGGAAATTACAATTCTTCTTCTTCTTCTTCTTCCCAGCTTTTCCCTATGCGAGGTCGCCGTTGTGAATGAGTCTTCTCCACGCATTCCTGTTGTTGACCATCTCTTCATTTATGTTCTTCTCTCTAAGGTCTCCATGAATACATTCAAACCATCTCAGCTTGGGTCGTCCTCTTCCCAGCACTTCCATTTCCATGACCTCCCTTCCCACATCATCTTCCCCGACTCTTCTCCTCAGGTGTCCATACCATCGCAATCTTGCCTCTCATATCTTTTTCGAGGCTTCCACTACTTTCACTGTTCCTCTGATATTATTATTTCTAATTTTATCTCTTCTTGTTATTCCCACCATTCATCTCAACATCCTCATCTCCACCACACCCATTTTCTTCTCTTCGGTCTTCTTTAGAGAAGCTGCTTCCAGCCCATAGAATAGACCGGGTCTGACCACTTCTTTGTGGAGACTCATTCATAGAAGGTTTTAGCGCAGTTTTTACAGCAGGCGGACAGGCGGATGCCCTTCCTGACCCTAACCCTCCCTATTTATCCGGGCTTGGGACCGGCACTGAGTTGGGCTGGCTTGCCCCCCCCCCCCCCCAGTGGCTAGGTTTACTCTTTATATTGCTTATTAATTATGCCTCTAATATTTGTACGCCATTGTATAATAGTGTTGGTATAGATCATTCTGATGTTGATGATCTTTTAATGATATAGCTGTAATGATATAGCTTAGGGGAAGAAAGGCTAATTTTAAAGACTAAAAGACCTTATATTACTCAAAGTATTCCACACAGAGTTATGTGACTTAGCACTATGCTTACCTGCTTGAAAAGACTTGTGTAACTAGAAAAGAAAATTGCTCTCGCCACCTGGTAACACGTCACTGGCTCACCTTCCCAGTGTGCACCACTGTCTCCCCAAAAACATACTATCAATCTTATTGACGAGATCAAGAAATTTAAACTTTTGCTTAGTTAGTGCAGAGTGCGCAACGAATGTTCTGGTTTTCCTTTCAAACTGAAATCAACATCCTGACTTGAGCAGCTATGGCGTGGACATTTGGGCAGTTGACCCTTGGGCAGTCGGCACTTGCGCAGTGACACTTGGGCAGTAGGACGTTTCGGTAGTGGACATTTGGGCAGTCGACACTTGGGCAGTCGACACTTGGGCAGTAGGACGTTTCTGTAGTGGACATTTGGGCAGTTGACACTTGGGCAGTAGGACGTTTCGGTAGTGGACATTTGTTCAGTTGACACCTGGGCAGTCGACACTTGGGCAGTAGGACATTTCGGTGATGGACATTTGGGCAGTTGACGCCTGGACAGTCGACACTTGCGCAGAAACACTTGGGCAGTAGGACGTTTCGGTAGTGGACATTTTGGCAGTTGACACCTGGACAGTCGACACTTGGGCAGCAGGACGATTCGGTAGTGGACATTTCGGTGATGGACATTTGGGCAGTTGACGCCTGGACAGTCGACACTTGCGCAGAAACACTTGGGCAGTAGGACGTTTCTGTAGTGGACATTTGGGCAGTTGACACCTGGACAGTTGACACCTGGGCAGTAGGACGTTTCTGTAGTGGACATTTGTTCAGTTGACACCTGGGCAATGAACACTTGGCAACACGTTTGGGCAGTGAAACTTGGTAATGGATACTTATAAAGACTCAAAGAAGCCAGACTTCTTTATGAAGGCTGGGTTAAGTTTCCCTCCTGAAAGGTGGTTTCGTTTGTGTTGTGCCCAGGGCTAGATTATCCTACAGGCTACAGCTTAGGACCCTGCAAGCTTGGGGACCCTACTAAAAGGTTTCCAAATGTAACTTAAAAGTGAATATAACGTTTCAATATTTTGCATAACCCTTTAATTATACTAAACAGCAATTATAATTTATTTAGAAAATTTGCAGCTAGTTTACTTCAAGCTATATAAATGCCGCTAAAATATATCTATCACGAGTAAAAAATAGTCAAGACGAGTGCGGGCGAGTTGTGTCTCTCCGTCTGAGGGCGCTTCATAATTTCATTAGCCTAGAGAGCTGCAAATGCTCATAATTCGTCACCGGTTGCTCTTGTTGTAAAATTGTGAATTTGTAAATAACTCTTTAGCGATTTTTGGACAGTAATGATCATGTTATGTGATCAAAAGTGTTTATCGTGAATTGGTAAATAAACCTTGAGGTGTTTTTGGACAGTAATGATAATGCTAGGCGATAATAAGTGTGTAGTGAGAATTTGTAAATAATTCTTCAGTTATTTTTTGACAGTAATGATCGTGTTATATGATCAAAAGTCCTTTTTTGTAGTGATCTATGGACTGAACCAAAATATCATGTTCGACTATCTCTGAATCAGTCAGTAAATATATATATATATAAACGGCTTAAATTTTCAAACAGTCAAAAGTAGCGACATGGAGCCAACAGACGAAAAAAAACATGTCATTTTCAGAACAATTGCCATACACAAATCCATGGCGGAATTTTTAATATGTAACTGTAGGAAATAAACAGTCGATGTCAGATTGTTTCTAACCCCTTGATCAAACACGTGAAATCAATAAAGCCAGTCTTTCGAGAATTATTTCAGCATTAATGAATGAGCATATTTGCGTTGGAGTACGACCATTTATCAAATCGTCTATAGTAGTTTGACTTTTCGCAAGTGCTACGCTGTCACGCGCGTAATTAATTTATTCAGCGGTGTAAATTTCAGGTGATGCGTCGGAAATTCCGAAGTTTGTACAATATCCTGCCTCCGAGGGTTGAAATACTGACGCCAGAGAAAAATTCTCTTAGAATATATCTGATGCAATTAAATGGTTTCACTAAGTTGCCAAGCAAAATAAGAAGCAGTATTAGTGCTGAAACAGTGATTCGTGTAGATAAGTCATAAGTCATTTATTTGACCTTACACATTTACAATGATCACATATACAATATCTAGTGAAAGGGCCTACAATGAACATAATACAAATAAGAAATACTGCACAGGAAAAGCATCAAAAGTGTTTTTGTGTTGTGTTGGGGAATCATAAAGCTGAGTTGTCCTAAAAGATATGCCGGGATAACGAAATTATATGTATATATTGTATATAGTCTATTATAATTTGCGTGTAATATTATAATGTATATTTTGTTTTAAATTTTTGGCACAGTAGTTTTTAGTTTGCACTGGACGCATTTGCCTTTAACAGTTGTGGGAATTTTATTCTCATGCTGCGATGTTCTTTTTTTTTTTGTTTTTTTTTTTTTTTTTTTTTTTTTTTTTTTTTTTTTTTTTTTTTTTTTTTTTTTTTTTATATAAATAAACTCAACTTGACGTCCTACTACGAACAAAATCGTGCGCATTGACAAAATGTTGCAGCCATGCCTTAGTCGAGGACGATCTTCAAATCATAATTGACGTACTGTTCTGTTTTGATTAATGCATAATTAATGTATGTGCATAATTAAGCATTCTGTTTTAATTTACAAATCTTATTGTGAACTAATGCCCGCATTATTTTGTGCGTACTCTAGCCCATTTACCCATTTATTCATACTTAGGACCGTTTACCAATTACATCGTTTCAAGTTATTTAATTAAACTTAAAATGTCCATTAATTAGTTTTCATTTGATAGCTACTTTTAATTAACTTTAGTAAATTACTGCTAATTTACTGAAGCTATTTCATGCTGAAATAAATTAGCTTACAGTAGATTTTATTAACATTTTACATTTTGTAGCAGATCATAAACTGTAAATGTAATTTTGTCATTGCGTTGATTTCGTCAT
>JAQGDQ010001155.1:0-59029 GCA_030141605.1 Tubiluchus corallicola
ATCAAAAATTCTGCAAGTTTAATGCCCTCAAACATTAACTATACTGTAAATGTGTACATAAACGTAACTATGCTGTAAATGTTTTATAAACGTAACCACTGTAAAAGTGTACATAAACGTAACTATGCACTGTAAAAGTGTCATAAACGTAACTTCACTGAAAGTGTACATAAACGTAACTATGCACTGTAAAAGTGTACATAAACGTAACTATGCACTGTAAAAGTGTACATAAACGTAACTATGCACTGTAAAAGTGTACATAAACGTAACTATGCACTGTAAAAGTGTACATAAACGTAACTATGCACTGTAAAAGTGTACATAAACGTAACTATGCACTGTAAATGTGTACATAAACGTAACTATGCACTGTAAATGTGTACATAAACGTAACTATGCACTGTAAATGTGTACATAAACGTAACTATGCACTGTAAATGTGTACATAAACGTAACTATGCACTGTAAATGTGTACATAAACGTAACTATGCACTGTAAAAGTGTACATAAACGTAACTATGCACTGTAAAAGTGTACATAAACGTAACTATGCACTGTAAAAGTGTACATAAACGTAACTATGCACTGTAAAAGTGTACATAAACGTAACTATGCACTGTAAAAGTGTACATAAACGTAACTATGCACTGTAAAAGTGTACATAAACGTAACTATGCACTGTAAAAGTGTACATAAACGTAACTATGCACTGTAAAAGTGTACATAAACGTAATATGCACTGTAAGTGTACATAAACGTAACTATGCACTGTAAAATGTACATAAACGTAACTATGCACTGTAAAGTGTACATAAACGTAACTATCACTGTAAAAGTGTACATAAACGTAACTATGCACTGTAAAAGTGTACATAAACGTACTATACTGTAAAGTGTACATAAACGTAACTATGCACTGTAAAAGTGTACATAAACGTAACTATGCACTGTAAAAGTGTACATAAACGTAACTATGCACTGTAAAAGTGTACATAAACGTAACTATGCACTGTAAAAGTGTACATAAACGTAACTATGCACTGTAAAAGTGTACATAAACGTAACTATGCACTGTAAAAGTGTACATAAACGTAACTATGCACTGTAAAAGTGTACATAAACGTAACTATGCACTGTAAAAGTGTACATAAACGTAACTATGCACTGTAAAAGTGTACATAAACGTAACTATGCACTGTAAAAGTGTACATAAACGTAACTATGCACTGTAAAAGTGTACATAAACGTAACTATGCACTGTAAAAGTGTACATAAACGTAACTATGCACTGTAAAAGTGTACATAAACGTAACTATGCACTGTAAAAGTGTACATAAACGTAACTATGCACTGTAAAAGTGTACATAAACGTAACTATGCACTGTAAAAGTGTACATAAACGTAACTATGCACTGTAAAAGTGTACATAAACGTAACTATGCACTGTAAAAGTGTACATAAACGTAACTATGCACTGTAAAAGTGTACATAAACGTAACTATGCACTGTAAAAGTGTACATAAACGTAACTATGCACTGTAAAAGTGTACATAAACGTAACTATGCACTGTAAAAGTGTACATAAACGTAACTATGCACTGTAAAAGTGTACATAAACGTAACTATGCACTGTAAAAGTGTACATAAACGTAACTATACACTGTAAAAGTGTACATAAACGTAACGATGCACTGTAAAAGTGTACATAAACGTAACTATACACTGTAAAAGTGTACATAAACGTAACTATACACTGTGAAAGATTAACTTAAACTCATTCAGAAAACACGTAATACTCGATCTAACTTTAAAAACGTTTGCACAACTTTGCCTGTGTTTAAATGAGCAGCATATCTATTTTCGACATGTGTTTGAGTTTTAGCCAGTGACGTGAAAACTTCCAACGTGGCTTCTGGCATGCTGCTCAATGCTGCAGTGTTTAACTGTGCAACTGGTTTCAGTCATTTTGTTGAAGTCATTTTGAATTCATTAATTCCTAAATAATTGTTGACAGCACATTGTTAACTGAAGACAATTTTTACCAGAATGCTTGTGTTGTTGTTAAATTTGAAGTGCAGAGTATGTTTAATCTACAGATCTGTGAGAATTCAAAGAACTTTGGATATTTCTGTTGTTCATTGTTGTTTTGATAAAACTGAAAAACTGTGATAATTGTGTTGTGTGTATAGTATAATTGGAAGACTTGGATTATCGTTGTGGCTATTTGTAACGAGTTTGAAAAGATCTTGCTAACATTAGGTGCATACAGACTAAGTGAAATGACAACGTGTTACTTTCGATACCGTGTAAACAATAATTTTGTGATGCCGTGTGACAGGGCATTTTCATTCCTTACGTCACGTGACTTACACATATCTGGCTTTAACAGAAAACTAAACATTAAGTAGCTAAAGCATACATAATTGTTACTATAGAGATTTCTGGTTGGTTTGTGGTGTCTGAATTTGCTCAATTCACGTTTTGTTGCTAATAATACTTGAAAGAAGTGATGACAACATAACTAGATGGCAGCAGCTACTGTTCGTTGTAAGATATACAGCAAATGCATTGCAAAAGTAAATGAATTTTTGTTATTACACGTATTTGTGGTCTAGGTTTGTGCTGTACAGTTTTGTTTATGGTAATTGTAGATTTTTAAAGTATTTTGATATTTTAAAATACAAGAAAAGGCCTAGTTAAAGCAAGTCTCAGAAAATTTTCGCTAAAGAATTATAACGGTTAGAGGCAATCTTAAGCGTTTATCATACTCACGTTAAAAGAATTTCCTGTTTGTTTTCATTTTAAATACTCCCGCGAGACTGTCACGGCGGCACCATATTAGATGGCGTCACAGAACCACAACACAAATCTTTATACTACACGTGCTCAGAACTCACTGCGACTGTGTTCGAGTGATGTCATACCACGTGATCAGTCACATGCTAGCTTTTCAAATGGCGGACTAAATGAAACATGTCTGCGCCAACGCTTATTGCAGCGGTTGAAATATTTTACAAAAAATGGAGTAAATGCGAATACGTGAGTACTTTATTCACTTAACATTATACTTTTTATTGCGAATTTTCTGAGGCTTACTTTGGTTGGCCATTTTCTTGTCCTTTAAGTCAAAAATTTGTCATTTTCCTCCAGTTGTGGTACTGTGTTGTAACATGAGGTACATGCTATATTTGACCACTTTTCACTCATTTTGCTGCTTTAAATGGGTTGCTTGCATTTCATTCTTTGCCGATACGGAAAGTTGTTGGCAAGTGGTTTGGCCAATATGAGATGCAGTTCTCGTCTATTGTCAGCAAATTTTTAATGAAAGCATAAGATGAACCAGAGGATGATGTAGTTAGGTGTGAAATTCAACTTATTGATCAGCTGCGTAATCTGGGCCAATACTTTAATCATTTTTTGGCTAATCACATAACAAAAGCTAAATTGTTTTTAAAGATTACAAAAGGTGTAGAAATTGCCCGTAATGATACGTTGACGGTCGGTAATTTGGACAACACAAACGTCAAATATAATAAAAATGAAGTGGACAAATACATCAAAGTTTTATGGAGTAGAAAAATACAACATGTAAACCAGTTGACCGGTAATCCACGAGAGTTAATTCCTGTATTTACAACACCATTAGATATACCAGTCAGTAAATATGACAGATTTATAGAAACAAGTGCGTTAGCTCTTCTACTTGGAAGAGGTTGCAAATCATTTAAATACAGGATAGGTATAACTGATTCAGATCTGTGTGTTTGCGGTTTGGGCAGTCAAACCCCAGAACATTTAATTTTTCATTGTCCGTTACCATTGGTTAGACAAGATATAAGAGTGAATCTCGAACGCGGCTTAGAAAATAATGACATTCGAAACATTTACAGAAAGAGAGACACTAATGTAATTAAAATGTATATAGATATTGTAAAAGAACTAACCCAAAATGATCTTATAGTAAATTGATTATACATTGATTATAAATATTGGATATATATTTAGAATAGGTAAATCGTAATGCAAAATTGTCAGCTTGTTTAGTAAGAAATTTATTTAATGTACATAGTGTAAAGACTTATTTAACATTTTTGTACTTTTGTGCCCTGCAAATAGAGGGCTTGTTGTATAATTTTCAATAAAGATTTAATAATAATAATAATAATAATAATCTCTCTCTTCTTTCTCTCTCTCTCTCTCTCTCTGTCTCTCTCTCTCTCTCTCTCTATATATATATGCATATATATGTATGTGTATGTATACATATACATATACATATACATATACATATACATATACATATACATATACATATATATATATATATATATATACATATACATATACATATACATATACATATGCATATACATATACATATATATATACATTAACTATATATATATATATATATATATATATATATATATATATATATATATATATATATATATATATATATATATATATATATATATATATATATATATATATATATAAATATATATATATATATATATATATATATATATATATATATATATATATATATATATATATATATATATATATATATATATGATATATATATATATATGTATATATATATATATATATATATATATATATGTTATGTATATATATATATATATATATATATATATATATATATATATATATATATATATAAATAGTAAACAATAGAGTGAGAAGCATCATTAACCAAACTGTAAATACCTTCAAATTCCGTTTCTTCATACGCAGTTTGGGAAAAATACATAATGTGAGCGTAACAGTAAAACATTTTACTCTTTCGTAGGTGAAGAAACTCCGGGAATCTGAAAAGAGGCTGAAGCCATTTCGTGATGAGAGCAAAGAAATGCAGTATAAAAACAAAGAAATGGCTTCGCAATGGAAAATGCAGGAAGAAAGGATAAATAAACTAACCGAAGAAAATTCAAGACTCGTAAGTATTTTTGCAGCAAAAACTTAGATTAGTTTGAAACAACTTTGAACATTAAAACTTTATTTTTTACTTATTTTAGTTACTTAATATTAATAAACTAACAATTTTTTTTCTGTTTCAGAGAGAAGAAGGGATGATATGGGAATCGAAGGTGCATAGCTTGGCAGAAGAGTTCAAAACTTCCAGACCATCAAGCTCAGAACAAATAGAGGATATGATAAAAAGACTAGAACAGCAAACTAAAACAATAACAGCTCTAAGAGAATCTACAGCGGTAAATACACATTTTTGCTTTGCTTTACCAAGTTGTTGTATTTAATATGTAGTTGGATAATTTTAATGCAAACTAGAAAATCATTAAGACTTTCGCAGTTTTGTTGTGCGCATGCAAAATTGCTGTAAGTCAAAGGTTAATTATATCACAGCAACGAGTCTTAACTACAACCGTCACTTGACGTGTGAGTAAAGCAACATCGTATGCCGCATCAGTTCAGTAACCTCAGTTGTTTTACGTGGACTTTACTTAATTATGCATTAGTCTGTGTGCAGAGTGATTTACTAGCAGGAACTTGCTTAGGAACTAGAAAAAACGAACTAGGTAAGGTTCAAGCTAGCTGTTAAAACTGTTACTATTGCAATAGCATGAGCTGCGAGGCGTTGTCAGGTGTACACAAATGCGTTGGCTGGTATATTTAACCTTTGACCTTTTCACAATCATCATCAATCACTGGAACTGCAAAAAGCTTTATTGTACGATTCTGTTCATTGGAAAAATGCCAAAATTGTATTGGCTACGTTTGATTTTTAACATTACTATCGTAGTCTGAAATTAGGTTGAGATTGTGAATTTAAAGCAACAGAGCGATAACGAATAGTCAATCATAAAACAGTTCTAAGTCAGATAACTTTTTTAGTGAAAGATTTCAACTCAGTTACCTTTGTCTTTTTATTATAAGCTATTAGGACATTGTAGTTGTTATAGTTGGTTGGCATCCTTCTGTCTCGGAAGACAATGGAATGTGCGCCAAGAGAGTCAGTTATTGATCACATTGATGGAGCTGCAGCGTCGACTGTGGCTGAGCAGTCCGATCCTTGAACGTCTCCAGGGCGCACGCCTGGGCAAGGTGTATGGAGATCCTGAGTTGTCCAGACAACAGGAACCCCCTCTCTTCCTCCCCAGTGTAGTCCAAAGGAAAGCGGAGCGATACGTTTGGCACCAGGTTGGCTGCAGGAGCTGCCGGAGTCAGTAAGCATGCTGCACTGGTCCACCTTCGGGGCTCCACTCCTGATTTGGAAGGTTTAGTCCTCTTCACATGGCCGTTGTGTCACTTGACCTCCTCTGCCCTCTAGCCGTTGGCTGCTTGTGCAGCTCCTCCGCCTAGTGTCGAGATACAGTCTCGGCATCCCGCAAGCCTACAGCACCTGGTATTTCTAGGCGGTCACCCATCCAAGTATCAACCAGGCTCTACGTTGCTTAACTTCGTTGATCAGACGAGAACCGGTGTTTTCAGCGTGATTTGGTCGTATAGTTGTCATAATCGATATAACGAAATAGTATTTCTAATTCAGGACGTCTTATTGAATGTTAACACTGATCACTGACGACAGCATTGGTGCATTAGGTAAATCATGATCAACGTCGTATGCCGTCTAACTTACTAACTTCACGAAATCGGAAATTGCTAATTAACATTAATTTCAAAACGAAAAGTCACGAAACAATTTTTAGCATTAAGCGCCCAGCAACCAGGGAGATCTTCGGCTTGCTGAAATTATCGTGCAATGCGCAAGCCAATGGCATGTTAGCGGTAACAGGTGTATTATTGATTTTATTAATAACCTTGTGATTTACCTAGCATAAAAAGTTACAAAGGTTACATAAGATGTAAGAAAGATGATTTTTCATGTCTCGTTATCAATTTTTTTTCAGGAGAAGGACAGGAAAATAGAACTGTTACAAGCTAGACAGTGCGTTGCTAAGCAACAAACCACCCAAAAATTGGACGATGATAATGCTCTGCTAGATTCAACCTGTTCTCCCTTCTCAGTGAGTGCAGATGATGAATTGTGGGATGAGGTAAACAATGGCAAATTGATAAAGAATGAGTAGAATGGACTAGAAACTGTTTATTTGAATTACAATTGTTGACAAGAGAAAATTCATCATTCAATAACTTTTAAATCATCGTTCAATAACTTTTAAATCATCGTTCAATAACTTTGAAAGGAAAGAACAAGTCGACACGTTGAGTTTTATTTTACTGTTATCACTTAAACTTAGTAAAATATAACAGAGAAGTTTGCCAAAAACATTCTAATATCATATTTGTGTCCTCAGTGACCTTCAAGTGACATTTAACCTCGGGTCAACAGACAGTTAACTTAAAACAAGCTTGACTGTAAATATTACCATGTAAGGTTATATAGTACGCAACTGTTTCATCTTGGCATATTTTTGATTAGAAGTTACCTCAGTTTAACTGTAGTGCTATATATGTAAACTTTACTGCTGCTCAGATATCTGTTTTATGCTTAAACGTGGCTTGCAATAAGGGTTCGAGTGTTCGAGTTCGAACGAGTGAGCATCGAGCGTTCGAGTTCGAACATTCGAATCGAATTCGAATGTTCGAATTCGATTCGAACGAGATTTTTAAGTTCGAATTCGATTCGAACGAGTTTTTTAAGTTCGAATTCGATTCGAATCTAAAATTATGGATTCGAACAATTCAGCACTTCAGCCACACACGTTCTTTATAATTAAAACGTTTGAAATGGCATGCAATTAGCACAATTTAGCTGCAGTTTCTGTGTAAAATTTTTAACAAACTAATGGCGGTTTTACTGCAGTACAAAATCAAGTAACATGCACGATCTTTGCTAGACCACTTTTTACTAGTGGTTCGAAAACTGCTTCGAAAATCTTTCAAACTCAATTCGAATTCGATTCGGATTCGAAATACTGAAATTCGGTTCGATTCGAATTCGAAAGTCACAAATTCGATTCGATTCGAATTCGCTTTCTGGTAGCGAATGCTCACCCCTAGCTTGCGACCATAAAAAAGTTAGATTTTGGCATTATTTGTGACGGGCGCTTCTACCCGTCAAGCCGAATTTATGGAGAAGCCTATTGAGTTTCAAGCTTTAAGACGCAGGAGAATGTTAAGTTTAGTTTTACGTCTTAGCGCGTGTGAGACTACCGAGTCGTAATGGTAGCGTTTTATGTTTCTCTTAACACGTAAAGTAAGAAAAATAAATGCTGAAGTGTGAACACAGCAAGGCCACCTCGTCGACTGAGACCAATATATTCAAACAGACGTGTTTTTTTAAATCATTACAAATATCTTTGGACAAAACAAGACAAAAGATGTAATCCACATGTATCCTTTTTAGAAATAAATCGAAATCTATTTGCAAGCCGTATTGATGCACAAAATTGACTTTTTCACATTGTTTTGTGGCATTTCGTTGTCATTTTTCCATTGTTTTGTGGCATTTCATTGTCATTTTTCCATTGTTTTGTGGCATTTCATTGTCATTTTTCCATTGTTTTGTGGCATTTCGTTGTAATTTTTCCATTGTTTTGTGGCATTTCATTGTAATTTTTCCATTGTTTTGTGGCATTTCATTGTCATTTTTCCATTTACTCCATTTATGTTTTCTGTGACCTTTAGCTGACTTTTGACCTCTGGATTTCTGGATTTCCTTTATTGAGACCTATAATTAATTAACTATTTCAATTTATGTTAAACTCATTTATCTTGTGGCAAATGAATTGGAGAAAATAAAGATATGCTGAAAAATTATGAGCCTGCCTGGACTTGAACCCGAGACCATGGTTATTATTAGTGACTAAAATTCGTGTAATCAAAAACCAGCATTTCTAGAAAAACCCAAATTTTCTCTTGTCACACAATTAATACACTTGTGTCAACTGCCTGGAACATTGTTTCAGTTTACAAAGTCGGAATTTGAAGGCAATTATCGGCGGCTGATCCGGGATCATTTATCATTGGAGAAGGGCTATTCCCTGCTTCAGAGTAAGACAGTCCAGTCAAATAGATACGAAAGTTTGCAGAAACTTCTCGAGGAAACGAAAAAAGAAGTAAAGAGTGAGAGAGAAACGGCTCGTTTCGAGAAAGAAAAGTCCATAGATTTAGCAGCAAAGGTAAGTATTTGTTTTAGGCAGTTGGCCACTGTGCAAGTTGGAATGAAACCCTTGATGCAAGGTCTATGACTTTGATTGTTATGGCTGTCCGAGATTCCAGAATTTAGTCATATGTAGAAAATAGCCTCTAAAGGACAAGAAAAGGGGCACCTGAAGTAGGTTTCGGAAAAAAAATCGCCTTAAAAAATTATATTACTTTATAGCAATTTTATGCGTATTTCTTACTCGCACTGAAAGGAATTTTAGTTTGTTTTCATTTTAAATCTCCCGCAATACTGTTCCGATGCCGCCATTACATGACGTCATGTACCAAACGTAAATCAAGGGAAGAAAAGGCAATGTTAAATTATGTCTCAAGACTTTCCTTGCAAATCTATATTACCTAGATTTTCGCTTACCTGCTTGAAAGACTTATGTAATTAGAAAAGAAAATTATTAATTATTTAAAATATTTTCAAAAATTGGTAAAATGTCGCTGACTCACCCTCCAGGGTGCACCACTCACTAACCAAAAAAACGTATTTTAATCTTATTGACAAGATACAGTAATTTTAAATTTTATTTAGTTTGTGACTTGTGCCCTACGAATGTTCTGATTGTTTTTCAGACTTTACAAAATGTTATCTAAATTTGTTTCAAATAATCTGCCGTCAAAATGGCTGCGTCTAACGTTCATCGCGGGAGTTTAAATTTACATGTTTTATACAGCGTGACTACCGATTGAAGTCCTGCATGCAAAAAGGCAGTATGTAAGTGGTATAAAATTTCAAAACGAATTTTTTAAGCTTTAAAGCACAAGAAAACGTTCTTCATGAATAAAGCTTGAAAAATTTGTCGTGACATTTTATAGCACTTGCAGTAACGCTGTATAAAACGTGTGAATTTAAACTCCCTGGATAACCGTTAGGGGCAGCCATTTTGATGACAGGTCATTTGAAAGAAGTTTAGACAACATTGTGTAAAGTTTGAAAAAATAATCAAAGCATTCATAGCGCACTCCTTGCTAACTAAATTAAATTACATTATATTGTCAATAAAATTAAAAATACGTTTTTGTGAATCAGTGGTGCATACTGGGATAGCAATGCATTACCATTTTATCAGGTGGCGCAAAGATTTTAAAATTCTTATTTTCTTTTCTAATTGCACAAGTGTTTCAAAGAGGTAAACAGGTAACTAACATAATTTTGTGTGGAAAGGTTTTTGAAACATACTTTAAAACTCCCCTTTCTTTCCCTTTAAGGTGAGACGTTGTGCTGATGAGAGCAGTCTTGCCACATTCGTTTGTTCATGTAAATACATCCCACTTTAACAAGAGAATGTCATAACAGTATATGGCAGACAAAAGTGCCCAGAAGTTTTCCCTGGCATCACCAATCCATATTTAATCAAGTCTAATATTGCTTCGCTTTTCATCCGTTTTTATACTTTCGTATTTCTGTTTCTATTCACCTCATCGCAGCTTGAAGAAAGAGTTAAAGAGTTAACTTCGCACATGTTTCTTATGCAGTAGCAGCTCATAGCTAAAATTACTAAAATTTTAGCAATTGTTCTAATACTGTGTAAAACATAACAAACATATATAATTTTAATGTTGTAATTTGTAATGGTAATTGTAAACAAACAGACACGCGAAAGTTTATACATAAACTCGATAAAATCCTAAACAAAAAATATTTGCTTTAAGGTTAATTTTACCAGATGTTCACAAAGCTTGGGTTGTCCTAGGCTGGAAACTATACATAGGGCCAGTATAGTTTAAAGTTCTCCATACACATAAAATTAGTTTGTGAAACGGATTAGGGTTAGTATTAGGATTAGGATTAGGGTTAGGATTAGGATTAGGGTTAGGATTAGGGTTAGGTTGCTTTAAGGTTAATGTTAGGATCAGGGTTAGGGTTAGGGTATTTAAATTGTGTGGAGAATCTGCCTATAGAATAACCGGGCTTTGTTGGGCAGTCTACTATACTTTTGTCTGGCTTCATATTCAGCCCCAATTCTGACTTTTTACTTTGATTAACCCTTTCATACCCGTTGTATCCCGTGGGATACGAAAATATTTTCTGCCTTTAAAATTAATAAAATTTTAAAACTGACAGTTATTTGATCTGTTAATAGTTATTTTGATTTAAGCCAATAACTATAGACTAAAAATGGTGATAAAATGGCAAACTAGAAAATCTACATAGCATAAAAAACTGTGCAAGGTACAGTGCTCTAGAGACGACTTTGTACAGATCAGCGTAGCATGCATACTAAATGTGTTAAATACTTTAAAAAATTATCAGCAGTTGCAAAATGAAGCACATTTTTTGCTTTTGTTGTGTTTTTAAAAAAGTCGGACTTTGTTTTTTGCACATGACAAAGAATGTTGTGTATCCCACAGGATACATTGGGAACAAATGGTTGTAATTCACTTTTATAATAAAAAAATAATTTGGGACTGAAAGGGTTAAGAAGAGTCACCTCACTAAACCGAATTGGTTCATTCATAAGTGACTCTGCAAATTGCAATTAAGGTGCTAGGTGAAACATACTTTCCTTATTACAGTTACAAGAGTCGAAATCTTCGCTTGCTAAGATGACCGGAAGCTGCGAAGAGGTCACGGAGAAAAACGAACTGCTGGAATTTCGAATTTTTGAACTGGAGAACCAGATAGAAAAACTTCAATGTCGTGAACTTTGTGAGAAGTCGGTGAACACTCTAGTCTCTCTTACCTGTTTTCCTGAGGAAACCGAACAGGATGGACAGGTAATGTGCCTCATCTGTTTCTGTACTTGTTGTCACGCTACAAGCCGAAGTGCAGCATTCATTTATTAACTAAGATATTTGTGATACCAGAACCTGCGGTATTCCTCTAAGACGAGCCACTGAACTAGCAGAGGTGGCTCTGTCGTGTTCGGATGACGTATACATTCCACTTTCTTTAAGGTAAACAGCCAGAATCAGAACGGCAAATAAAAAAATCATAGAGTGAGTATTGAACCGGTTCAGCCTGACTGACTGACTGACTGACTGACTGACTGACTGATAAGATTTGGTGTCATTCTTAACTTCTTTGTCAAGCATAACGCCGTGACCACTTGGCTATCCACTCGCCGTTGCTATGGAACAACGTACAGCTTGAGAAATTAGATGTTACTGTTAAAGTACATTCAAGTTAAATCATTTTCGTGTACTGGCTTCGCATGTGGTTTCCTTGTAAGGATTCATTGAACTTGTCCTTGTCCTGATGTTGTTTTTAGGGAAGCCAGCTTTATTATTTTCAGCAAGGAAAGCTTTACAGTCGGGTTTTAATCTGTGCTGCATCTGGCAGGAAAATAAACCGTGGAGGGGCGGATCTAGGCAAGGTTGTTGCTATGTTACAACTTCATGCGGAACATATGATCGCTTTTTACCTAAATTAAGTGTTGAACTGAGGATATTTTCGTAAGAATACTTTTTCTGTTATTAATTTGTTTACCATTCATTCATTCATTCATTCATTCATTCATTCATTCATTCATTCATTCATTCATTCATTCATTCATTCATTCATTCATTCATTCATTCATTCATTCATTCATTCATTCATTCACCCATTCGTTCATTCATTTTGTTCACTCGTTCGTTTCTTTACATGTATTTATCTATTCACTCATTGATTCCTTCATTTATAGATTCATTCATTCGTTTATTTATGTTTGTTTATCTATTCACTCACTCACTCACTCACTCACTCACTCACTAACTCACTCACTCACTCACTCACTCACTCACTCACTCACTCACTCACTCACTCACTCACTCATTCATTCATTCATTCATTCATTCATTCATTCACTCATTCATTCATCAATCCATTCATTCATTCATTCATTCATCAATCCATTCATTCATTCATTCATTCATCAATCCATTCATTCATTCATTCATTCATTCATTCATCAATCCATTCATTCATTCATTCATTCATTCATTCATTCATTCATTCATTCATTCATTCATTCATTCGTTTATACATACATTCATTCATTCATTCATTTTGTTCACTCGTTCGTTCGTTTAATCATTCGTTTATTCATTCATTCATTCATTCATTCATTCATTCATTCATTCATTCATTCATTCATTCATTCATTCATTCATTCATTCATTCATTACTTGGCTGCTTTGATTTGTTTTTACCATCGTACAGATATCCTTCTATTTAAGACCCGGGCTACCAGTGCATTCTGCTGCATTTTAGACCATTTTCTCACTATTTCCTTAAGCAAATTCAATAATTTAAAACTCATTATGTCACCTCAAACTTTTGACTCTTAATTACACACCAATATAGGCCAGTATACACACTAGTATAGCATATAATTGCGTACAGCGACATCTTTGCCAAAAACTTCAATTATCGCTTAAACGGCACAAACGTTTTTACACTGAAATCATAAATGCAGAACTTGTTACTCGATATAAGTCGATATATTAAAAGCCACTAAACGTTCTAAAGCTTATAATCCAGAGAAAATATTCACTTGGTGTGCTTCACAACTGCTACTATGAAAGGGTGGGCCCATGCCCCTTGGGCCCACCCCCCTAAATCCGCCATTGCAACACTGAACGGTAAACTACGCATTCAAAATAGATGGTGTAAATCAGAGTGTCCACTGCTGTGAGCTATAGTCTTATACAATTTAAAATGAATTTACAATTGAAAACACAAGCGAGGCTGTAATGTAATGTTACATGAGTAAGTAACACTTTACATTTCACACATTTCAGAGTACTTAACACTTTTACAATAATTTCAGAAAAAAATAGTTTTTAAATAAGATACAAAACATATGTAAAAATTGTTTTGCACTAAAACCAGACCCATTGCCCCCCCCCCCCCCACCCCTTAAATCCGCCACTGATCCAGGCCTGGATTCTGTCAGTCGTCATGTCAACAGCTACAAAACTGTTTAATTGATCTTTGCATGATGTCTCGATTTCATCCACTAAATCAGATATTCTAACTTTTGTTTTGAACCTGATTTATTGGTTAGTTATGATGTATGGCTTCCTCGCGACTCGTATTAGTGGTTTCTTTCGCGTGTGCAGCACTTTGAAAGTGTTTTTTGTACTGAATAATGATTATGTTAATGTAAGGAAGTAAAATAAAGGAAGTAGAATTTCACTAACATAAATACTTTACGCCTCAGTGAGTCAGATGAACATATTTCGATAAACGAATTTAATAATGGCTCAGATTTCAACCCGTCTTGGGTTTTTCCATCAAATCTATTTTTATTACGACTTTTAGACGCAGATGTGTGTGAGCCAATGTGCCTAGGAGTTTCTTAGGTACGTTTTGCATGAATGGTTTGCAGCCGCCTGGGTTCAATACTCGCTGTTGGTGGTATTATTTGCCCTACTGATTCTGGCTGTTTACCTCGCTGACGAAGACGTATTCTCAATTTAAACATGGCTGAGACGCTACTGCTGGTTCAGTAGCTCATTGTTAATGGACATCGTTAATAACGAACTAGAATCCAGTACTGCCAAATGCATCGTGTTGAGTAGCGCTGGTTTCTTGGTTTGTAGTGTGCACATGTGTATAAAAACCATTTTCAAATCTGCTTTAAAGGAAAACAATAAAATCGTCCGGATTTCCTTCATTAAATTCATGTAAATTGCATTCGATGAATGTGTAATTACTGGAATAAAAACGCTCTTTGACATCAAGAGTATCAACTTTCTTTTTGGTCTGTCGTTTTAAAATTTTTCTAGCGAGTTTTGTTTATTTTTAACAGCTCAGATGTTCTTGTTAGTTGAGCAGGTTTGTTTTGATATTGGAGAAAGTTGGGGCGCGGCCTTGGCGGGGGGTTGTGTGTAATCCCCCAACGAGCAGCGTTGAGTCAGTTTAGTTAGTATTCTGTTTCGCGTAATTATACTGCAAATGTATCATTGCTGTACGTAGCTTGTTTGTCTTTCTGTTCATAAGCTTGTTGTTGTGTGCTATTGCGTATTAATTACTGCAATGTTGTTGAAAACGTAAATTTTGGGCATCCTTGCTTAATCTGCATTGTCAATGGCCGTCTCTACAAACTACATAAGAAAAGTCGGAGTCTATTCATAAGTTAATGCTAAGATTCTAGAGATAATATAGATCACGCATTACATCGAAATTTAATTTATAATTTATTTGTCTGTTAAAACTCTTAAAGTGAAAGAAATATATGACATGTATTGTCTTCATTTCATGTATCAGTATCATAATTCAATACTTCCACCAGCTTTTCAGTCATACTTTAGTCCAGTTTCAAATCAACATTATCATTACACAAGATATTCAGTCGAAAACTATGTACTCCCCCCTTCCAAAAACAAATATAATGAAACAGTCATCAAAATATAATGCCATTAAAATATGGTCATCAATTCCGCATGAAATGAAAACTCTTAATCAACTTATCAATTTAAAAAAGCATCAAAGAATTACAACGGTATAATTAACTCACAATTTTACTCATCCTGATCTTAAGTTACTAACAAAACTTATTTTGTTCTAATGTACGTTATAACGGATGAAAATGTAATGTTAATTGTCAATTGTTTCACTTATCTGGAGGAGGACTCGAAAGCTCAATGCTCCTTCCTTCTCACAGTAACTCGCATAGTTTTTTTTTCAATGTTATATAAATTTATATGTATGTTTGAGTGTCTGTGGAATAAATTCATAATTCATAATTCAATTGCGCCGATACTGTAGACTTGTGCTGCCATCTGTAGTTGCGATACAGCTACAGATGTTAAATATTGCATTTCTGTTAAATATTGCATTTTGCAGCATTGCATTAAACACTGTGATATAATTATTTGCACAAAGTTTAGTACTATTCCTAAATGTTTGTGGTGTGTTATGTCACATGATGTTAGGTCACGTTACGCTTGTGTTACATTATGTCTAGGCTAGGTTACATTAGGTTAGGTTAGGTTAGGTCAGATCGCGTTACGTTATGTTACATAATTTTATACTTCTTGTTAATTCTTATTGTCATAGGTACGTAAAGTTTAGCACTAATGTGTGTACTTACATTGTTGTACTGTATGATATACTGCGAATTGTGCGGTGTCCCCTTCGTACGCTGACCATTTTGGGTAATTTAAAGCAAAACCGGACAGAATTTTAAACTGTAGGTCAAAACAATCTACTCTTTAAAATATTGAAAGGAAACATTCTATTTTTTTCAAAAATAACTTACGCAAAACAATTATTGCCACACAAAAGCAATTTCACGTTCGTGCCACTAGTTCCTCACTGTTGCATGCATTTCGCCATTCGTAAGTTAGACGGGCACTAGCGCCTGCACTTCGAAAACGCATTGCACAAAAAACAGGTGCTGTACTTCTCTGTTCAGATGTGTTAGTTTGTGACGAATTACACACGTTCCACAGCTCATGCCTGAACATAGCGGTAAATTTGAAATTTGAATTTTTATCTTAAAACTTGCCTAGTTTTAGTACAAAGCACTTAATCTCTTACAGTAGCACTGTCCTTCAATTTTCGCTTTCGCAAACACGTGTAACGTGCTCGTCGAATATTTTTGCTGTCGAAAATTATGTTAGTTTGTGATGTTCAAAAGTTAGGCTTGCCCGCCTTTCATTACCTTTTCAATCTATTATTTAATAACCAGAAACGCTTTTGCAGTATTAATTGTATTAAAATGTATACTTTTTATGAGACTTAAAAATGGGTAGTATTATTATAGTCTTCATTTAGATTTTTGTACTGTGTTGGAAGTTTTGCTTACCAGTCGAACTACATTTATTCATAAATCTTAATAAAAAATAATAACAATAATGTGATAAATTATTGAATGTAACTCATTTTTATTTAATTAAAAACTAACTTAATTGAAAAAATCATTAAGGTTACTCACATTAACGCGGCAGACTTTCTTTGTGTCCTATAGATGTACAAAAGAAAGCTAGAACAGTTTAAAGAGGAAGAAAAGGAGGCAATTGAAAAAGTATGATACATGAAACTACCCATCCCAAGTATCGAACTCAGAAATTTCTTGCCTAATAAGCCTTTTCTCAGTTCTGTTGTGCACATTCACAGTTGCTGTAGGTCAAAAGTTAAGTGTGCCACAGCAATGGGTCTTAACTACAACCGTCACGTGATGTGTAGGTAAAGCAAAGTCATCTGCTGCATCATTTCAGTCACTTCAGTTGTTTTACTTGGACTTTATTTAATTAATTAGTCTGTGCATAGAGTGATTTACTAGCAGGATTTTGCTTGGGAACAAGAAAAAATGAACTAGGTAAGATTCTAGCTAACTGTTAAAACTGTTACTGTTACAATAGCTTGAGCTACAAGACTTTCTCAAGTGTACACATTGTCAATTGTTTCAACTGTGAAAAAACTTTAGTGATGGACATCTATCATGATTTTTTGCAGAATGAAGATATTTCGGACATCATGACAAAACTTGATGAGCTTAAGATGCACAAGGACGTATCTCAGAGAGAAAGGGTTACCATCATGAAAGCAGGACAAATTCTCGGTAAATTTCACACCAAAGTTGCAGAACATCAGCAGCATGAGGCAACGATCCAGCGACTGCAGAATGAAAAGGTAGAGTTCAAATTTGTGTTTACTTTTACTTTAACCTATATTTTTGTAATTTTTGCAACTTGTTTCAAACAAAACTTTAAACAAGATATAACTTATAGCGCATTCAGATTGGCGAGTGTGAGTTACTGTCGGCACGTTATTGCAAACTCTCCAACAGTTGTTGCAAGTTTATTTACTATCTAGTGTGAACGCCTTTGCGAGTTACTCTCAACACTTCTCGCAGTTAATAGAGAAATGAGTATCAGCTGATGCTTACTGTCAGAGAGTAACTCGCAGCAAGTTTTGCTCTCTAGTCAGAACATGCTTGTGAGTTACTCTGTGAGTTACCCTCAACATTTCTCACAGTTAATAGAGAAGTGAGCATCAGCTCATGCTTACTTCAAAGAGTAACTCGCAGCAAGTTTTGCCCTCTAATCTGAACATGCTTGTGAGTTACTTGGCAAGTTTAGTTTGAACAAGGGAGTGTCAGCTCGCACTTGCTGTGAGAGAGTAACTCACAGCTTGCAAGTTACTTGGCGAGAAAACTCGCTACTCTGAACGTGCCATAATTTGCTAGTAATGTCTGTTCACATGCTTTTTGAAATTAGTGAGTTTTCCAGTAAGGAATCCACTGATAAGATGGTCAAGAAAAAAACTGAATTTATAAATGACCTTTTTGCGTCCAGATAAAAATTGTTTGTTGGTGTGAACCACTGCCGTCATATATAGATCAGATTGTGTGTTGGTGTGAACCACTGCCGTTATATATAGATCAGATTGTTTGTTGGTGTGAACCTCTGCCGTCATATATAGATCAGATTGTTTGTTGGTGTGAACCTCTGCCGTCATATATAGATCAGATTGTGTGTTGGTGTGAACCTCTGCCGTCATATATAGATCAGATTGTTTGTTGGTGTGAACCTCTGCCGTCATATATAGATCAGATTGTTTGTTGGTGTGAACCACTGCCGTCATATATAGATCAGATTGTGTGTTGGTGTGAACCTCTGCCGTCATATATAGATCAGATTGTTTGTTGGTGTGAACCTCTGCCGTCATATATAGATCAGATTGTGTGTTGGTGTGAACCTCTGCCGTCATATATAGATCAGATTGTTTGTTGGTGTGAACCACTGCCTTCATATATAGATCAGATTGTGTGTTGGTGTGAACCTCTGCCGTCATATATAGATCAGATTGTGTGTTGGTGTGAACCTCTGCCGGCCATCATATATAGATCAGATTGTTTGTTGGTGTGAACCTCTGCCGTCATATATAGATCAGATTGTTTGTTGGTGTGAACCTCTGCCGTCATATATAGATCAGATTGTTTGTTGGTGTGAACCACTGCCTTCATATATAGATCAGATTGTGTGTTGGTGTGAACCTCTGCCGTCATATATAGATCAGATTGTGTGTTGGTGTGAACCTCTGCCGTCATATATAGATCAGATTGTGTGTTGGTGTGAACCACTGCCGCCATACATAGATCAGATTGTTTGTTGGTGTGAACCACTGCCACCATATATAGATCAGACACTGTAACCAAATTTAATGGCATTGATATTTCAAATTGGTGCTGCCATTTGTATTTAATTTTCATTTATAAATTGATTAATTTTGGTGAGATTTGGCTTGCCAGTTTTCTTTGTTTGCATATTTATAAGTTCCAACAGTCTTTTGTTAGTTTATAATAAAATTAAGCAACACAGAGCCTGGTCATTGAATGGATGGGTAACCACCACAGTCAAGTGCTGTCTCTGGGAAGTTTCATAACCTACCTTCCAGCACGTGGGTGTTTGTGGTGGGGGAATTGTACATATATTCGAATGTGACTGAGACACCTCTGCTGGTTCAGTGTCTCATCTTAGATGCTTAGCCTTGATAAGGAGCTAGGTTTCGGTTCTGTCACAAGCATGCACTTTAAATAGATCTTGTCATTGTGTGCTGTATTTTGGTTTAATGTGTGCCAAACTGTAAGAAAACGAAATTTTAAAATATGTCCCAAAGAACTATCCTTACAAAATTACTTAGCATTGAAAAATAATTGCACCTTTTTGTAAAAGTATCTGTATCACCTTCCCAACGTGCACCACTGGCTCACCAACAAACGACACAATATTTTCTTATTAACAATATAAAGTAATTTATAGCACAAGACAACCCTCCACTCACATAAAGCTTAAAAAATTCGTCTTGAAATCTTTTTTACCACTTACATACTGCCTTTTTGCATGCAGAGCTTACGTCCGCAGTAACGCTCTATAAAACGTGCAAATTTAAACTTCCGCAATGACCGTTAGACGCAGGCGTTTTAATGATAGATCATTTGAAACAAGTTTAGATAGCATTGCGTGTAGTTTGAAAAAATAATCAAAGTCAATAATCAAAATTCAAGGCGAAATTTTTTACCTTTAAAAAAGTAAAGGGGTTTCTTATCCTTTAATTGTAACATTTGTTCAGTTATTGTTGAAACACTGAGCGTGGTAAGTTTGGTTTAACCCTTTCAGTCCCAAATTATTTTTTAATAAGACAAATTTTTTGGCTTGGTACTTTTGTTAAGTATGTCCATCTTGTTTACACATAATAATTATTTTTTCTACCTGTGCCCGCGTGCTAAATATAGCCTGTATCCCACGGGATACATTGGGATTCAATGGAAGCGTAAAATGTGCTTCATTTTGCAACTGCTGATAATTTTTTAAAGTATTTAAAACATTTAGTATGCACGCTATGCTGATCTGTACAAAGTCGTCTCTAAAGTACTGTACCTTGCGCAGTTTTTTATGCTATGTAGATTTTCTAGTTTGCCATTTTATCACCATTTTAGTCTATTGTTATTGACTTAAATCAAAATAACTATTAACAGATCAAATAAATGTCAATTTTAAAATTTCATTAATTTTAAAGGCAGAAAATATTCGCGTATCCCACGGGATACAACGGGTATGAAAGGGTTAACAAGCCGTAATCTCTTGTGTGTGGACAGACGTGCAAAGAATTTTCAGTTTTTCACTGTAGCAGAAACTCTCGAGACCATAAAATGTGGGTGGTCTTTGACTCGCTTAGCTTTCTGCATAATTTCACGTTCTAGAAAAAGTTTTTTGCACATCGTCCTACAGCAGGAAGTTTAGCTTTTGTTTTTAATGTCAAACTTCTGGCCAGATTTGACTTTTGATTATTAAACTCTGGAAGATTTCACTATTAGGAATCCGCAATTTTGATAGACTTCGGAAACTTTCGTTCTAAGTGAACAGTTGGCCCGCGTTCAGTAGAAACACGTGGCCTAACTTTCTTATAACAGTTTGACCCGCGTTTAGTAGAAACACGTAGCCTAACTTTCTTATATGGTTTGACCCATGCTTAGTAGAAACAAATGGTCTAACTTTCTTATACGGTTTGACCCATGCTTAGTAGAAACACGTAGCCTAACTTTCTTATACGGTTTGACCCATGCTTAGTAGAAACAAATGGTCTAACTTTCTTATACAGTTTGACCCACCCTTAGTAGAAACACGTGGCCTAACTTTCTTATACGGTTTGACCCACGTTTAGTAGAAACACGTGGCCTAACTTTCTTAGACAGTTTGACCCACGTTTAGTAGACACACGTGGTCTAACTTTCTTATACGGTTTGACCCACGCTTAGTGGACACACGTGGTCTAACTTTCTTATACGGTTTGACCCACGCTTAGTAGACACACGTGGTCTAACTTTCTTATACGGTTTGGCCCACGCTTAGTAGACACACGTGGTCTAACTTTCTTATACGGTTTGACCCACGCTTAGTAGACACACGTGGTCTAACTTTCTTATACGGTTTGACCCACGCTTAGTAGACACACGTGGTCTAACTTTCTTATACGGTTTGGCACACTTTGGTATCCAGGAAATGACTAACTGCTTTAGTGTTAGTTGGCCGACTGATTGAATGACTAAATGAGTGACTAATTCCATGACTCGTTAACTCACATGGTAATGGTTGTGGTAGGACAGGCATCAATGACCATTTTTCCGAGATAAGACATAGAACCAGTAAGAACAACAACAGCATCAACAACAATAATTTTAATATCCGGAAATGGCCATCTCCTTTGCGATCATCCATCCAGTTACTAATTAGTCCTAATATTGCCTAACTTTTGTGCAGCTATCGCCGCCTTCGCTTTTTGCTTCCTTTGGGCAACACGGACTTCTCACCTTGACTGACTGTATCGACGTCTTTAATATTTGATTAAATCTCACACATGGTTGGGTTTGGTTTCACTAATGAACAGTTTAGTAAAACAGCAGCAGTGTGTGTTGTGATGTGTCGTTAAAAGTGTTCATTTAAAGTCGTATACGTGTCTTATACAGTAAGTAAGTTGTGTAACAGCGAAAGATTGGAAGAACCTGTGTTTTGTTATTTTTGTCATTAAGACTGGCTGATTAACTGATTGTCTGGCTGATTAACTGATTGTCTGACTGATTAATCGACGAACTGATTCATTCACTGATTCACAGACCGACTAACTGCTGGAACAGTTAACTGGCTGACTGAGTACATGAGTGAATAATCAACTAATTCTATTGACCGGCCAACTGATGCCTGACTGGCTAACTAGCTGACCAGCCGACCGATTAACTCACTAACTGACTGATTAGCAGGCTGACTAACTTACTGGCTGTCTGATTAGCTGCATGTTTAATCGGGCAACTAATGATGATAGAGAAAGTGATAGTCTGCCTGATTAACTTACTGACTGACTGCTTGACTCACTCACTTGACTAAGCGTTTGAGTGGTTAGCCCACCGACTGGTTGAAAGGCTGACTAATTTCGTGATTGAGTGCCTAACTAGCTAAATGACTGGCTGGCCGACCGACTAATTGATTAACTGATTTGATTTAATTTAATTTAATATTTTTTTTAAACTTTGCAAAGTTCGTATACACATCACAAATTAACACAAACAATACAATAAATCATGACGCACAACAATAATAGACAACAATGACATCTAATTACAGAAGAAAAGTTTACATCACTGTTTAAAATGTTCTTGCATGTAAAATTTTCACTGACAAATCGCTTAACTGACTGACTGAGTGACTGACTTAATTAGTGACAGAGGCCTAACGTTTTCTGATTAGTCGCATGCTTACTAACAAGGTAATTGCCTGACTGGCTTACTAATTTTTGTTACTTGACTGCCTGACAAGTTGCATGAAGGTGGTCTACCGCTATTATGACTAGCTGTCAAATTACTAACTAACTACTTTGCACTGACTAAGTTGTACAAAAGCGTAAGTCTCGAAGTTTGGATAAACACTGCTGCAACTGTGATAACGACTTCTTCCCCTTTGTCATGGAAACCGAGAAAAACTAGGATCAGCTATTCCAGAAATCCTCGTGCAAAAACATTCCTGATAAAAACAGCCCCGCCTCTTCTGCGTTTCCACCTGTGCAGAAGTTTCACCTACATAAACGCTTTACCTAATTAACTAATGACAGGCATTATTAATGCATGATGATTAGCTACACCTGGCAGAATTCGTGTGCAAAGACTAAACTGTTGCTTGTTTGGTGTGGTTTAAGTGCAGCGTCTGTTTCTGTTAAGAGCTGAGATCAGTGTGTTTTGATACAGTGAAAATTAATTTTATAGTGCTTGATGAATTGACTACACGTGGACATTGTTGCTGTATGAACTGTAGAGTTTAGATCAGGGTGTGCAAACTGCGGCCCGCCGAGAGAATTTGTGCGGCCCGCGAAGAGATTTGTCAACCTAATGAAAGTGCGGCCCGGGCGATTAATTGAGTGTATCCAGCTGAAGTCCGTGCCACGATCCCAAAGATAGTGCGGGTAGTTTTTTCTACTAGATCGGATGCCATTAACCCTTACAAGATGGTTGTAGCTTAATGTCACTGTATTACACAGACTGTGTGATACACATTACTAATATGCATTGTAATGAAATTACCACTATCTGTCCTGAAAGTAGAAATATATGGTTTGTAATATAAATTTTAATAACTTCTAAAATAGTTTCTTGAGTGTAGTTGTAATCATGTACGCAGGTCGGATGCAAAAAATTGTTATTAGGCCTTTCTGTACTTGGCTCCTTGATCAAACTGCCTGTGGCCCGCAGGAATTGCGGGAAAGTTTAATGTGGCCCAGCTAGTCAGATAATTTGCACACCCCTGGTTTAGATCATCAAAATAAGAAAGTAAATATTCTTTCTGAGTTGTACAGGGTAACACTGTACTCAGGGCCGGTTCTAGGTAGTCTGATGTCATTGAGTAAAGAGAACCTGTTAAACTATGTTAAAAGCATTAGACTATGATAGATAATTATGTCGATAGATGCTGGTATGAAGCCAGTTAAGGAGTGGTGTCACGTGAGTAAGTGATTCAGAATTGAGGTGTCGAAGCTTCGCGCACGATATATAAACCCTGCGATGCGCCCAGCTCAGGGAATTGAGTCTGGGAGCCGGAGCAGAGAGGCTAGATCAGGGGCTGGCATTACTATCTGTTATATTTATTGTGTTTGATGTTTAATAAACGTGTAGTTTTATAATCAGACTCTTCATTATTTTGCCATTCCTAAAACACCAATAATCAGCTTTACACAACCAATAGAACGAATTATTTTTACTCATAGGTAAAAATATTATCGGCGTCAACGATCAACCCCTTCCGCCACGGTCCACACCCACTCCCAATATTGAATTTTTCTCGTATAATCTGTATATTAATTACATACATATATGTATATACATTAATTCTTTATTTGTCATTAAAATGGTTCACTAGAGGGGGTCAAAATCATTTGTTCAGACCCTGCATCTTCAACAATTGTGAAAATGCCTTTGTAATCTAGCTGTACCAGTTAAAATATGGTTACTGTCATTATCATAATGAGTTATAGATGTTCAATATGCCCTTCTAAATTACACTTAATAAGCACTTGTATGAACTTCACATTTTAGCCTGCTTATAATGATCAAGGGTACGATTTTTGGGTTAATTCCCATTCATTGTAAACTTGACCAGTATTTATCTGTCAAGGGCTGTTGAGTACAGGCAGGATTTGCAGCAACAATGGCGGACAATAAGGCCTTTATGAATGCCCCTTTCCGGTGTTTATTTCCACGTTTCTATGGGCTTGTTCGCCTGTTTTTGTCCGTCATTTTTTTATTGTTTGCAGTGAGTTTGTTGGTGCGCCTAATGTTTTTGTGAAAATGGTTGAATAACGCCTCTTAAGTATTTTTTATTTCTTTACCTTGTGGTTTACTAGTGTAAGTGCCTTATGAGTCTGTCACAGAGACTCCTTATAATTTTTTCGTTTTTTTGTAGTGGTGGTTTAATTCAGAACTGTGCAATCACTTTAGTGTAAAATAAAGTAAACTTTTTTTACTATGAACAATGTCGGCAGACGTTTTTCTATCATGCATTGGCGAAGACGCCATTGTGGATGTATAACGTTAAGGTTGAACCTCTTAGATTTTTCTATTCTTTATTGTTGATGGAGAGAGAGGAACGATTTTGGTTTATTTGAAGAGAAATGAAGTTAGCAAAGCTTCGGTAAATGATGGAAAACAGAGCCCCGTAGATTAAACTGCATTTTAATATGCATTATTCTAATCTAACCTAACTTAAAATAGTAGGATGTGTTATATCCTAATCTAGTCTAATCTATATTAATTGATCTCATCTGTTTAGCTTAATGTAATCTACTCTAATCTAATCTACCCTAATCTGCAGTACTCTAGTTTAATCTAATCTAACCTAATCTAATGTAATCTAATCTAATCTACAGTACTCTTGTTTAGTCTAATCTAATCTAACCTGACCTACTCCACTCTAGATTAATCTAATCTACACTATTCTAGTCTAATCTAGTCTGATGCAATCTACACTACTCTAATCTAATCTAATCTAGCCTTATTTATGCTACTTTAATGTTTTCTATTTTGATATAGTCTACTCTCATCTAATCTAATCTAATCTAATCTAATCTAATCTAATCTAATCTAATCTAATCTAATCTAATCTAATCTAATCTAATCTAATCTAATCTAATCTAATCTAATCTAATCTAATCTAATCTAATCTAATCTAATCTAATCTAATCTAATCTAATCTAATCTAATCTAATCTAATCTAATCTAATCTAATCTAATCTAATCTAATCTAATCTAATCTAATCTAATCTAATCTAATCTAATCTAATCTAATCTAATCTAATCTAATCTAATCTAATCTAATCTAATCTAATCTAATCTAATCTAATCTAACCTAATCTAATCTAATCCAATCTCATTTAATCCAATCCAATCCCATCTCTATAATTAATCTAAACGGTAAATCCAAGCCAATCCTCTGTATATTTTTGCAAGTAGTTTTCAACACATTTGCATAATTTATGAATAAAGACAAACAGTACTCCAACCAGATTCGTATTTGCAGGATAAACTGACAGCAGATTGGACAGCAGTGATTCTGGAACATGAAACATTGTGCAAAGATCATACTGAACTTAAACAGGTATTATTGTTTTTCAACCTTTAACTTCTATGCTTGTCTAAGCACACCCACCCTTGCTGCAAATCTCTCTCCACCCTTTCCCCCCATTGTCGTGGAACACTGTCGGCACGTGTACGAATTCCAAGCAATTTCACGGTTGAATGAAAAGACAACTTTAAATCCTATGAGTTCTTGTTGTCATTGTAAATAGATCCTCTGCCCCGGGGGTTTATGGTCCACGCACAGAGAGGGCAAAACCATTAAATCAAATGTCACTGACTCGGCCATGGACTATTATTCTAACAAGACGATGACCATTTTATAGGCCAGCATTTTTCCCACCAAATTCTGAAACGTTTTGGAGTTCTGTCGCATCTTCAACGGTGTGACGTCGTTGTACGTTTCTTTATGCGGAGTGATTGTTACCATGTCGCTGTTGAAATGTTTCCACTCATCAATCATCATCAAAAAAACGTTGGCATTATTATTTACACTAGGAAAGAGAATATTTTTTCCATTATACACGGTAGTAATGCAATAGTAGACCTGTGCAGAGAGCCTTGGGGCGTTTACATTTTTACTACCCATTTCTCTTCTTTTGTTCTTAACATCCAGCCCTGAGCGTCAGGCCTTGTCACGTGGGTACACAATATTCTAGACATGCCCGTATATCAGAAACATAGTTTATGTTCTGCTGGAATGCGAGAACTTGTTCCTGTAACATGGTTGATCTTGAAATGTGAAAACGTGTTCCTGTAAGTGTCATAGATGCCCAGAAAGCATACAGCAGTATGGGAGCAGCAGTGGGAAGTGTAAGTTTCTATTTTTCATACTTTGTTGAAGGTCTCGGAGATATTTATCACGGTTTTTAAGTCACAATAAAGTACTTAATTATGCTAATTTGTTTTGTTGCTGATAGGTAGACATAATTATGTTCAATTATAAAATGTGTAAATTTAAGATTATTAAAATCCTTAGCCAACGTTTAATTTGCTGCATTATTAGAAACCATTTTTTTATTATTTAAATCAGATCAAAGAGATTATTAAGTAATTTGTGGAGCATTGACTGCTGTATTAATCACTGTGCAATTATTGTGCAATGAGTCTGAATAAAATAATAGTTATGATGATGATGATGACGATGATGATGATGATATGACAACAATAATGCTAAATTTGCATTTCGCAGGCCATTTTGGGGTTATAGGGTATGATGATGATGATGATGATGATGATGATGATGATGATGATGATGATGATGATGATGATGATGATGATGATGACGATGATGACAGCGACGATGACGACAATGCTAAAAGGGACATTTTGCGGACCATGTTTTGGGAGATGTGGGGTAGGGGGTTTGCTGAATTTATTACATTGGTGGCAGTACTTCCTTTTTGTAAGCATCTGCTAGATTAGATAACAGATGTTTTATTTTTCTTATTTAGAGTAACGCTGTTATAAGCACTTTGCTGTAAAGCTCAATGGTGTAATTGTGAATGTATATAGTTAGGTTAAATTTTTAGCTACGACTTCATCACTACTGTTTTTATTACCGTTATGTTGTTACTGTATGAACCTTTACGCTGCGTTAATGTTGTCTGCTTTGATATAGTCTAGTCTCATCTGTTGGAATCTAATCTAATCTAACCTAATGACGGTAAGCAAGATTACATTCTAACTCTTGAAATCGTGGCCAGAATTTTAATACTCTGTTAAAATGACAAAGGTCATTTACTTTGTAAGCATACCATTGCACAACTTAGTTCTTTTGCTGCACATTTAAGGTTCGGCCAAGCACTGCTGCAAACTCTGCCAGCCTTAAATCTTCCAACAGTTCCAAGACTTGCCGGCAAAATTTCAGCTAGAGAAAATAAGGAAACTGGTATTTATCTGTTCATATATAGTGAACTCGGAAGTCAAAATTAACAAATTTAAAACGTTTTTGCAATTTTAGAGACATTCTGACTGTGAAGAGAAACTGAAAGAGTTGGTCGTGGCCGAGAAGAAATGGAAGAGCAAAGAGGAGATGTACAAAAAGCAGGAAAGAGAGCTGCAAGAACAGATTACTAAACAGAGGGAAAAGTTGAACAGTACGGTGTCCGGCAGATGTGCGGAAGATTTGGTGTGGCAGGAGAAGTTACAACAGCTGAAATGTGCCAGAGAGGTGCGACATTCATGTTTGTTGATTAACTAGTTGTTCTTACAACACCTCTGCTAATTTTCATCAAGTAACGTCAAGTAATGTCAAAAAATATAAAGGACGTCAAGCATCGCCAAGGAATATAAATAATGTCAAGTAACATCAAGGAATATAAAGGTTGTCAAGTAACATCACGAAATATTAAGGATGTTAAGTAACATCAAGAAATATTAAGGATGTCAAGTAACATCAGATATGTTAATGACTTCAAGTCATGTCAAGGAATGTAAAGAATGTCAATTAACATCAAGGAATATAAAGGACATCATGTAACATCAAGAAATATTAAGGATGTCAAGTAACATCAAGGAACGTAAAGGTTGTCAAGTAACATCAGGGAATATAGAGAACATAAAATAATGCACAGATTAGCATCAAAACGTCAATCAAAGTTTTAAGAGATGTCAAGGGCAAAAGTGTCAAGCATTTATTGCAGATATAACTGCATAAGCAGGATCTAAAGTTCTTAATGATTCGTTGATGCTATTTATCTTTTAATACTCCTTGACGATTGTTTTTCGAAGATACTTGATACTTCTTTGATGCTGTCTGATACCCTTGACACTCCTTGGTGCTGTTTATTTTTGTTGACAATCTTTGACGATGATTTTTCATTGATCGAGTATTTGACGCTTTCTTGTTGCTGTTTGATACGTAATGTCAATGCAGACCACAGCACAACGCAGTACGAAAATTGTTTACTAATTTCTATTGTTTGTGTAAAGCTAATTGCCTGTGTATTTTTCGCATAATATAGATACACCTAATTATATTTAATTAATTATATCATAGTAACACACATATCTCGATTTGCCGGACAACAGTAGGACATCGGTCTGAATTTGTCGATTGTCCGTATTTACCGATGCTAAGTTAATACATTGGTGCAATGTATTAAACTCACGGTAATGTAGAATCAATCGCCTAATTGTTTCAAAAACGTCTAGTATTGGCAGCTCCTATGCAAAAGTATATAAAAACTTTAACACGCTGACATACAAGCTACACACGTGTCGTTACACGCTGCTTAGTTGCACTGATGTAATGATGTAAACAAAGCAACAGCCCGCCAACTAGTGTGTCCGTAGTACGCAGGACTCTTAACGGTCCAGATTTTGTCTGATTTTTCCGATATCTGTAAAAGTGAGGTCCGGCAAACCGAGATATCAGTGTATATCAAAAAGACAATAGTTCTGAATATAAATTTATTGTTTCCTTGCATTGTTTGCAGACAATTGGTAAGCTTGAACACCAAGTACATAAACTGGAGGAAGAGAATTCGAATCTTCAGCACCAAGTTGAATTGTTTCACGAAGAGGAGCCTTCGCGCACAGAAAGTCAGCTGGGCTTTGAGTCTTCTCCAGAAGATGATTCTCATTTCTCTTCACCCATAAAAGCAGAAACAAACCAAGAGCTGTGCAAGCAACAGAAGCTTCATGCAGAGTTAGAAGAAAAATATAAACTGGAGTTGGAAAAGAGAAATGATTCCATAGCAGAACTCGAATCTAAACTTAAACTGAAGGACGGATCCAGTCTGTCGTTAAACTCAAAAGTGACAGAGTATGAGGACATCATATCTGAGTTGAAGTTTAAGGTAGCTGCTTACAGTCGAAGCGAAACAGCGCTGAACTGTCGGGTTTTACAGTTACAAGACGAGTTTAGAATAGAGAAAGAGAGTTTGGAGGACAAGTTAGTCGAAGCAGATGACAAGGAAAAGAGCCTTCAGGGCCAAATTGTTGTTCTCGAGAGATCCGAGTTTGAATTAACGGAGAAGAGCATGGAATATGAACAGCAGATAGCGCAAATGAGTGATGAGGTTGCTTCGTTAAAAGCGCAAAATACGGAACTGGCACAATCGGTGAAAAAGTTAGAGCATGATGAGAGCACTTGTAGTGTGATGAGTATTGATAGTGAGAAAGATTTAACCGTCGAAGCCGAGCCGGTGGACCATGAAGCTGAATTAGCTGCACTGAGAATGGAGAACCAATCACTCAAGCAGCACTTGGAACAGCAGTCGGGTGGTCTCGTACATGCGACAGTCGGCACCGTAGAGAAACATCTCATAGAGAAGGTACAAAAACTCGAAAGTGAAAACGAAGTTATCCAGAGCAGACTGGCTTCACCTCAAACAGACGCCATTTTGAAGAACGCTTGTCGCGATCTGGAGATCACCAATAAGCAGCTGAAACAAACATTGCACGACTCTTTGGTGAGAGAAAAGGTGCACGAAAAAGAGAAAGAGGACTTGCAAATCTGTTACAGAAAGGTGCAGTGTCAGGTAGAAGATAAAAATGCTCAGATCAACCTGATGGCTGAACGTGTTGCTGCTCTCGAGCAGGAGCTGGTGAGAAGTTCGGAGAAAATTGCCGACTTCCAGAAGAAAGAACTGCGCATGCTCATGAGGCTGCGACGTTTGAACCAGATGAAACAGGATTTGGCGAGTCACGAACGGCTACAGAAAAAGCTGGCATCAATGGAGCAGTCCGAGGAGGAGCTGAACCAAAAGATACAGTTGTTGTCGGGTACGATACACGATCTCCAAGATCAGCTGATTCAGAAGGCGACATCGGAGTCGAAGTTAAGAGAACGTTTGTTTGAAGTAGAAGAAAAGAATGAACAGCTTGAAGAAAAGCTAAAAGTTTGTGAAGAAACACCGAAACAAGGCGAAGATGTTGTATGTGTGGAAACACAAATTGATATCATAGAACTCGAAAATACCAAAACAGAATTATCAGCTTTGCGAAAACAGTTGGAAGATCTATTACCTTGCAAAGAACACTTAGTAGAAGAGAACAGCAAACTGAAAGATGTGAAGGATAGTTTAACCAAAGAAATTCACGATGCTCTGCAAAGATCTAATGGTTTTCTTGAAGAAAGAATGGCTGTTAGTGAGAAGTACGAAGAACTAATGAAAGAAAACGACGACATGAAAAGGAAAATATCCTGTACAGAATCAAATGTTGAAGAGCTTAAGTGTGCAATTTCTGATTTAGAAACGGAAAGAACTAATTTAAGTAATCAGGTATCGTCAACCTTGAAAGAGAAAAACGATTTAATGAGTGATTTTGAAAAGCAGAAATCAGTGATAAGCGAACGTGAAGAAATGTTAAAAGTTGCCGAGGATCATGCTAAGGACATCGAAGCTAGTGAATCATTTCTGAAATCTCGTGTGAAAGAACTTGAACTTCAAGAGGAACGGTATCAGGAGCGCATCCGCAATCTAGAAACTAGTCTACACGTGCTAAGAAGCGAAATGGACGAAGCTACCATTCTTATGGAAACTGCCGCAAAAGTCAAGTCCTCTGCCTCAAATAATACTTGTTTAGGTTTAACAGAAGAACAACTACAGGAAAAGATTGCCGAACTGACGCAGCTGGAAGCGTCGATGCAACAGCGGATATTTGAACTGCAGAGAAAGGAAGCTGCGTACCAACAAACTCTTGCGGAAGCGGACGCATTGTTGAAAGACACGGAGGACGGTTACAAAATGCAAGTGGAAGAGCTAGAGCAGTCGGAGCGTAACCTGAAGGACAGAGTGGTTCATTTGGAAAAGAACGAAGTCAGACTGCAAGAACTGGCGAGAAGAGACTGGGCCGCCACCGATAAAAGTCGAATCTGGGAATTGCAGCAGAAGAACTTCGAGCTGGAAATCTCCGAGAGAAAACTTCGCGACAGAGTCATACAACTCGAGCAATCGGAAATTGATCTGAAAAACGAGGTGCACGATTTAGAAGCGCATAAAATTAAATTTGAAGCAGATGTGAGTGCAAATAAGGCTTTGCTGCAACAGATACAGTCACTGGAAGACAACGAAACTTCACTGCAACAGCAACTGGACGATTTGCAGATTAAGGAAGAGGCTCTGAGAGAAACGCTGGAACAAGCTGATAGAATCGTTGCCGACAGAGAAGTCGTGTTGGTCACTAGAATAAAAGAGTTAGAGGAAAGTTTGTCTAATGATTCATCCAAACTGTGTGACTGTGAAGTCAAATTGAAGTCTGTCGAAGAAGAATGCACGTCACAGAAAGGGATTGTAAGTGATTTAAACATCAAAATTAATGATATGGATGCTGTTAACCAATCTTTACAGGATGATCTTCGAGCCGAAAGACAAAACTTAGAATCTCTGAAGGTTGAAATAGAAAAATTGCAGGCAGAAAATTCAGATGCTCTGGAAAAGATTGATAGCTTTTCTAAATCGGAAGAGACATTGAGGATCGAGATAAATGATCTCCGGAATCAGCTTTTTGCGGCAAAGTCGGAAAGATCAAAGATTGAAAGCAACAGGAAAGTGCTTGTTGAGAAGTTGAAGAAAACGTCCGAAGACAAAGTCGCGCTTGAAAAACAGGTTACCATTCTGGAAGATACGAACCGAGAGCTCGTTAAGAAGTACGAAACTCAGGCAAATGAGAAGGTCGCTGCAGAGGAAAACTGCCATTCCTTTTCGATGAAATTGTTTGACGTTGAAAAGCAAAATGACTGCCTTCAAGGAAAAATTAATTACTTGCAAGGCCAGGAAAGAATTGCAGAGTCCAAAATTAAAGATCTAGAAGAAAAGGTCAAGGAATTGGGCAATGAAAGAGAAAGATATTCCAGTTTACAACAAGATATGCTAAAAGTTGAAGGTGATAGAGCAGCTTACGAAGTTCAGGTAACTGTTTTCAAATTGCCTGACAATTTATTTTCATTTATTCATTATAAAACTTCGTTTAACCCTTATATGGTCACGATTTTTTACAACCGATTTTGGTAACGGGGGGGGGGGAGCGGTAAAAAATTACCACCACCATAATTCGTAAATTACTTTTGGTAAACCGCAGTGTTTCATTAGTAAACAGCAATAGTATAATTTGTGGTTATGCTGACCACCATAGGATACATTATACCTCTGCTTAAAGACATGTGACTTACTAGTAATACGAAATTTAAATTCACTTAGTTACGTTCCCTTATCTATGCTGGAATAACTGTAGACAACCGACATTGCTAGCGCGTGTGCAAAAATCATTGTTATTTTGAATTTATTGTCTACTACTTTCTTCTTTCTACGTCAGCATACAGACGTCTGACATTTTGTTTTGTCAGATATATCGCCCGTATAGGCAAGCGAAGTAAAGTTTCGACAATTTTAAAAAATCAACATATTGCATTTTCACTTTTATTTCGTGATGATACAATGCACCTAAAATAAATAACTGAAAGTATTTTGTGGACAAAACATATTTAGAAAAAGTCATAGAAAAGTTTTACTGGGATGCGTATGGTAAAAGGGAAAATGCAAAAAACCGGTCTAGGGGTAATTTTTTACCCCCTGGTGACCCATAAGGGTTAAATCAATGTTATCAGCTGCTAAATAATTAAAGCTGTTGGCTTTTTGTAATAGCAGTAAAAGGGGTGTATCCGACTTTTTGTTTCCTGTACGATATCCAATTTTGATTTTAAGTGCCGGAATTTATACTGAATGGCAGCAAAGGGGAAAGTTGCAAAACTTACAGGAAGCCAGGCTGAATGAATTTTTTTAGCCAATCAGCATGTCCTGTTTTCTTCATTAAATACCGTTTTAGTGAATTTATGTATGGTTTTCCTTGAAAATCTTATTCAATATGCATGATCAGTATGTACTGGAAAGATATAGAGGAAAGTGTATTCTGTGCACACCCTCCCCCTTATAAAGTTACTATGCATTTCCATATTTGTAAATGCAAGCAGCCAAAATGTTTTCTGTAATAAAACATTTTCAAATTTAGAATACTTTAGTCAGAATTTACTTTTAGCTTAACAGACTCAAAGGCTTAGAGTTGGAGACGGTGACTCTTAACACTGAGAAATCTTCTCTTCAATCTACCATCCTCGAGCTTCAGGAGCAGAACACCGCCCTATCCGCGAGCTGTCAACAGCTGACCGCTGACCTCGGTCACTCCAGGGCAGAGCAGGTAAGATTGGAACTGGACAACGGCAAGTTGCTTAATGAACTACGATCCCGTAAGTCACCGTACGAGACAGAAATGAAGCCGGTGAATGAAACGGAAGCGGAAATGCGGAGCGAAGTCGGAAAACTCCGCGGCATCAACTTCCAAGTTCAGAGAGAAGTGACCAACTTAGAGAAACTCGTTGCTGAAAAAGATACGGTAAGTGCAGCACAGAGCATAGATAATATTGCAATATCCTGATGGTTGCTAAAATTTATATTATCACAATTTGTGTTACAAGATCTTGTGACAATCATGACAGGAATCACTGCATGCAAAAAACAATGAAAGTGCCAGAACAATGTAATGTAAAGAATGAAGCCTCACCACTTTTGCTACTCAAGCTTCGGACTTCTTCTTCATGCTAAATCATAAAGAAAAATCAATAAATGTGAAGTGGACACAAAACACCAGTTTAATATGTTGACCAAAAGTTTCTTTATTCTGTAATACAATGATTAAAAATTAGTTTAATTTGCATTGAGTAGAAGAGAGTTCATTGCATGATTAGATGTATGACTATAACTAAGAAAACTGATATAAAATTTATATAAGCTATATTGAAATTAATTAATAATGACTTACGTTGTTAGAGCCTTTAATAGTTACAAAGACAGGAATGAGAACTCCAAGGCCTTAAGAACAACGATGTCACAACAATAAACTCGTAAGAAATTTAGAAATTTAATGCTCATCACAAACACAAAACTAGAGCAATGGCGGAGAGAACCAAAAGACGGGTAAAATGCCATACAACTACTATAGCTAACGAAAGAACAAAATGCTATAGTATTCAAGGATATTAGGTGCTTCAATTTTAAAAGAGTGACTACTGTAAAAGGTAAAAGTCTACTAAATAAACGAACAGGTGGCAGCATCGTGGCAGTAACTAAATAAAAACCAAAAAGGGCCTATGCACCCGCTACAAAATGTCTTCAGCAAATTTTATTACACTGTACAGCAATTCAGACAGAATGATTCTACACTTGCTACTTTACAAATGTAATGCTGCCAATTAGTTATTATAACATTAGACAAACTCTAGACTATAATCAACTTCAATAACGAAATAAAAAAGCTAGAATAACCACTGTGAACATCATCTTGTTATTAAAGAATACCATCGTAGGTAAAATGCAAAAATGTTCTGACTGATGCAAAGTCTTCAATAAAATCATGACATCCTCAGTGGTCATTGTGCTGCTTTCACTTCTGTTGAAACTAAGATTGCCTAATGACAGAAAGAACTTTATCAAAGCTAATAAAATTTCCAATATTGTACCTCGTTGTCAGTAGAATGTGATTCGTCCTTCTCCTTTTCATTTCCGTCTTCGCTCTTCTTCTCGTCTTCTTTTTTATTCTCATCCTGCGCAAATCAAAACGGAATTTTCGCGGCACGAACATAAAACCGTAAAACATCAAAGTAAGATGAACGGTAACAAGCTCTGCCTTCATCGACTGATAATTGACCTAATAATATCTGACATATGAATTATGATTATGTATATGTCTATGTTTAGTAATGATGAAGATGGTGATGATGACAATGGTGGTGATGATGGTGGTAGTAGTGGTGGTGGTGGCAATGGCAGCAGAATGGTGGTGACGATGGTGGTAGTGGTGGTGGCAGCAGAATGGTGGTGATGATGGTGGTAGTAGTGGTGGTGGTGGCAATGGCAGCAGAATGGTGGTGACGCTGGTGGTAGGGTTGGTGGTGGCGGTGGCAGCAGAGATGGCTGTGATGATGATGATGATAATGGCAAAAATGAATGTAACAGATACAAGAAAACATCTTTGGGTTGCATCGTTGTTTAATGTTTATTCTAAACCAAAAAAATACAAATAAAGAAATAGCAAGAAACAAACTACACATTTAAAGCAACAAACTAACAAATTTAAAGCAAATGTGCTATTGTCTGACATACTGAAATTTACAATATGAAAATGAAGCTGTCGTAATGGAAAATACAATATTAAAAAGTACAGAAAGAACGTATACTGCCAATATTCTGTAGCACCAAATCAACGGAAACCATTTTTAGACTATTTACATTTCCTACCTCACATTCTAATTGCGTTTCAAGTTACTAAACATCAAGTTCAAGTTACTTAACTAAATATAATTGTTACTTATATCATTGCCCTAGTCTTGAGAGGAACAAGTTAAGGTTCAGGTACACTAACGTTAGTAAATCAAATAACTAGCAAAAAACAATGTAATACATTTTCACACACATTACTGACAACCAAAACATAGCCGCGTAATCAAACTACAGCAATAACACCTACTGTTTAAAACCCACTGAGCCAGTGATCCGAGACAAATGGCACGAAATCTAAAAATCATTGACAAACGAAACGCAATGTGAAGGCACGAAATTTATAAGCAATTGATTATGATTTCGCAGTTTCGTTTGGAAGAGTAGATTCGTTTCTAAAACATTTCCACTGCAATTTCTGCTTACCAGAATGTTATTACCAGAGAGTCATAGTTATGGATATTGTCATTCTATTATTCATGTTTCAGGGTGCTTTAGTAAAACCAATGCTATCCCAAAATGCAGTCAACTCTTCATATTCCCCCACACGACCCATCAGTGCGGAGCCGCCTAACTGTGCTGGTACCCTGGTGGATGAAAGACTAATTCAACGACCTGTTGGTTTTGTACCAGCAGATGAGAAGAATAATTATCTAAGTAAGTGCTTAGATGCATGTAATCTTAGTATTTCAGCTTAAGCCATATTCATAACAGCCAAGCAGTCATGGCGTGATCTCAAGGAAGAAGTTTATGCAATGCCAAAGTTGGTCAGTGAGTAAATGTGTGTGGTTACTTTTTTGTTTAGTAGTCACTTTTGGTTGTTTTGTTCATCAACTGCTTCTGGCATTGAAAAGAAGCATTTTGAGAGACTTGTGCTGGTTGAATGGATTAGATTCTGGTCCTGCTGCACTCATCCACATGGAGTAGGCACTACTGCTTTTAGCTTGCTGAGAGTCAAACTGTGTACAAAAGTCTAGTTTGTATTAAGGCATCGCTGCTGCACACAAATTGTTTATTTTGTATGTTTTTATAGGTATTGCAAATGTCCGTGAATCTATGGACAATGTCCAAGTGCAATTGCATGTTGCAAGCACTGCAGAAACTATGCCTAAAGGAGAAGATGATGTGTCACATGACCCGTCTGGTCGACAGGTGTGTATAAACATTTCAGTTTTATTATTTTTCCTGCGACGTTAATTCTGATTTGTTTTCTTTTAATGTTTTTACTATGTTCCTCTGTCCATTTATAAATTACCTCTTATTTGCGATCCTTGTGCATTATGTGAGATGATGCTTATATGCAGTGACATATTGCAAGCTGTGCGGACCACACAGGGTGGTCAGTACTATAATTTTATTACTTTTTTGTTATTTTAACAGATTTTTTAATGGCGATTCTTTTCCCAAAGGGAAATATTTTTCTAAGTTTGAAGTTAATAACGAAATATCTTCGTTCAACTATGAGTAATCACGGGCGAGTTGCATTTTAGGAAGAGGGCAGCCAATTTGGCTACCACACAAGGTGATCAAACCCCCGCTACGCCACTACTTGTATAACTAGGCATCAAGTTTCGATCACAATCTGCATTCGGTTCTGACCTGTAAAGATTATCAAATGTTTCCGCCTGGAGATTTCCGCAAAATAGCTTCTTGTTTTTCCTGAAAAGATTTTGGCCATGAAGAGATTGATAATAAAAAATTAGTTTTTTTTTGTTTAAACTTAAAATTGCTGTTTTTTTGCAATAAAATACAACATGGCCGACCACTAGTAAGGCAATTTGGATGTAAGCCACACTTGTATACACTGTACAGTACTGTTTAAGAAAGATGTGACATTGTTAAGTCATAATTTTCTTTGTTTGAACTTATACATAAAATAGCAAGCTTTAGTCTACACATTTCATAAGTTAGTATGTTGTCTACTTCTAACAAGTTATTCGTAAAACAGAAAGTACAGCGTAACTAATCAATCAAAAAATATCAAACATTATGCTAAGCAATTGTGATGCAATCTGGATTTAAACTGGTATCTTTTACAAAGCATTGTAGCGTCTTTCCTGTTTATTTTGCTTTGCTGAGTTTGTTTTATGTTTTCAGGTCATTTCAGTGTCCATTGGACAAAAAGATCTCAGTTTAGGAGAAGGTGGAAAAACTGCACCGCCTCCACTTCCCTCATCCAGTCCACCTAGAGAGATTGATCGGTATGAAGTCGTTACTTAAATTTCCCCTGTTTATGTTTAGATGTGTTTTGCAAAAAATAAACATAAGTGACCAATAAAGTAACAGCAGCAGACATCTAAACATTGTTAGTACGCACTTATACGTTTCTTTACCAACATTGTTAGCTGATTATTAACTTTAATGATAGTTAACAAGTTTACATTGTTTGTTGAACGTTATTTTCTAATATACGATTCAAATCACAGATTTAAATGCATGCACAGTTAAAGTTTGCGCAAATTATGTGGCAACAATGGTACCATGTTCTAATACGAATTCTGTGGTCTGTTATTCATCAAACAATGGGCATGCCATGTTCTAATACAAATTCTGTGGTCTGCTGCTCATCAAACAATGAATGCCATGTTCTAATACAAATTTTATGGTCTATTGAATGGCAAACAATTTGTGCCATGTTCTAATACAAATTCTATGGTCTATTGAATGGCAAACAATGGATGCCATGTTCTAATAGAAATTCTATGGTCTATTGAATGGCAAACAATGGATGCCATGTTCTAATAGAAATTCTATGGTCTATTAGATGCCATGTTCTAATACCAATTGTGTTGTCTGTTATTCATCAAACAATGGGCATGCCATGTTCTAATACAAATTCTGTGGTCTGTTGCTTATCAAACAATGAATGCCATGTTCTAATACAAATTTTATGGTCTATTGAATGGCAAACAATTTGTGCCATGTTCTAATACAAATTCTATGGTCTATTGAATGGCAAACAATGGATGCCATGTTCTCTAATACAAATTCTATGGTCTATTGAATGGCAAACAATGGATGCCATGTTCTCTAATACAAATTCTATGGTCTATTGAATGGCAAACAATAGATGCCATGTTCTAATACCAATTGTGTTGTCTGTTATTCATCAAACAATGGGCATGCCATGTTCTAATACAAATTCTGTGGTCTGTTGCTCATCAAACAATGAATGCCATGTTCTAATACAAATTTTATGGTCTATTGAATGGCAAACAATTTGTGCCATGTTCTAATACAAATTCTATGGTCTATTCAAATTCTATGGTCTATTGAATGGCAAAAAATGAGTGCCATGTTCTAATACAAATTCTATGGTCTATTGAATGGCAAACAATGGATGCCATGTTCTCTAATAAAAATTCTGTGGTCTATTGAATGGCAAACAATGGGTGCCATGTTCTAATACAAATTCTATGGTCTACTAAATAGCAAACAATGGGTGCCAAGCTCTAATACAAATTCTATGGTCTATTGAATGGCAAACAATGGGCACCATGTTCTAATACAAATTCTGTGGTCTGTTGCTCATCAAACAATGAATGCCATGTTCTAATACAAATTCTATGGTCTATTGAATGGCAAACAATGGGTGCCAAGCTCTAATACAAATTCTATGGTCTATTGAATGGCAAACAATGGGCACCATGTTCTAATACAAATTCCATTGTCTATTGAATGGCAAACAATGGGCACCATGTTCTAATACAAATTCTATGGTCTATTTAATGGCAAACAATGGGCACCATGTTCTAATACAAATTCCATTGTCTATTGAATGGCAAGCAATGGGCACCATGTTCTAATACAAATTCCATTGTCTGTTGAATGGCAAAAAATGAGTGCCTTGTTCTACAACGAAAAACAATAAAATGAACAAATCACAAATGTTGCTTCTGAACACCTTCTAAATTTATCAGAACACATTTTTCTTGTTCGGTTCTTAAAATATTATTTTTGTTCTTCACTTAGGTCAGGCAGTTTTAGTTCTGACTGGATTGATGTAACTAGTGACAATTCGGGATCAGCACCGTCATCAGTTCATGGGTCGCCTAGCATCTCTTCAAGATCCATAGCTGGGTCGCCGTCTGTTCACAGGCATTGTAAACCCTCTCACATTCCGGTTCCGTCGTGCCGTCCTACGCAATCTGGTCTTCGTATGCCCTCCTTGTTGCAACAACAATTAGGCGACCTACAAACAAAAGAAGCAGAGATTGCGAAGTTAAACCAAAATCTGGAAGAAATTAAAAAGGTGTGTACAGCAAGTTATAAAAAAACTCTTCTCTTCTCTCTTCCCTTCTCTTCTCTCTTCCCTTTTCTTCTCTTCTCTTCTCTCTTCCCTTCTTTTCTCTCTTCTCTTCTCTTCTCTTCTCTCTTCCCTTCTCTTCTCTCTTCCCTTGTTTTCTCTCTTCCTTCTCTTCTCTTCTCTTCTCTTCTCCTCTTCTCTTCTCTCTTCCCTTCTCTTCTCTCTTCCCTTCTCTTTTCTCTTCCCTTTTCTTCTCTTCTCTTCTCTCTTCCCTTCTCTTCTCTCTTCCCTTGTTTTCTCTCCCTTTTCTTCTCTTCTCTCTTCCCTTCTCTTTTCTCTTCCCTTCTCTTCTCTTCTCTTCTCTTCTCTTTTCTCCTCTCGTCTCCTCCCCTACTCACCTCCTCTATCCTCTCCTCTCCTTTCTCTCCTCTCCTCTCTTTTTCTCTTCTCTTCTCTTTTTCCCTCCTCTCCTCTCCATGTTCCTGGTCTGATTTGTTCTGTTCTCTTCTGCTTTATCCATTTATTTCTATTGCAAATCACTTTTTCATTGTTTCAATTATGTCTTTTGCTGTTTTGCTAGATATTGACCTTTTTGTGTCCAGCTTGAGCATTCTTTCAATACACCGTCATATCCATTCCTCTTTCTATGGTCGAACTGTCAACTTTCGAGTTGTTTAATATCAGAGTGCCTGCTATATCTCTTCTAGAAATGGAACATTTCTGAAATTGTCTTAATTATTTTTGCCATAGTCAATTAGCTGACAGGCAGCACAACCTACTGTTTTCATGTTAATGAAATAAAAATAATAATTATTATTACCTTAGATTATATTTGAATGTGTGTAATTCACTCTTTCACTGACAGGTGGCGCGACAAGACAAGTTTGAGCTGGACGTGAAGAAAAGGGAAGTGTGTGAACTGGAGTCGGAGGTGAAAAAGCTCGGTAAATTACTCCGAAGCAGAAATGAGGAAGGTGAGGATGTTAGCATTTATGTGGATGTTTCGTTCATTATGCTGGCTGTGGCTCTTTGTCTCACCGAGGATAGATGTAGAGTGGCCAAGACACTTCTGATGGTTCACTGTCTCATCTTAACAGGTTAACCTCGGTACAGAGCCAGGTTCAAAGCCCACTACAATCATTCTGTATAAAAAATAATGTGCTGAACAGTTATTTTTGTAAGCAGAAGGCAAATTTGGGAACTAAATGTGTACTTTCATAGCAGAATCGTCCATAAGTCGGCACTTAAGCTTTTCTAGTTATTCACATATCCTGAATCTCCATTTCATGAGGATCATTTTGATACCAAGTTCATCGCTCTATATTATTTAAAGCTGAGATAATCCACGTTGAAGTTGAGGTCCGTTTGTGTGTGCTTGCATAGGAAAATCAGCAATTAAGCTTTTCTAGTTATTCACATATCCTGAATCTCCATTTCATGAGGATCATTTTGATACCAAGCTCATGGCTCTATGTTATTTCTAAGCTGAGATAATCCACGTTGTAGTTGAGGTGCAGGCTGCACACTGAAATACATAATCTTCAGAAAATCACTGTTAAAGTCAGCCATTGTTTTTTGTCGCGTTACTACAAGACACTTAGCAACCGCGCGAATGTTGATTGCCATGAACCTTGCAAGAGCACATTAAAGTTGTGTTTAAATCCAGTAGATAGTTCTTTCTGATGAAGATCTGGGCTTAGCAATAGGAAAAATCCAAAGCAAAATGATTGCTTCCACGAGCTACTATCGGAGTTAGAATATACAAGTTTTTTTTACAATTGCAGTACTAGTTTCTAGACAGAAAAAGTGGGTAAGGAGTTATAAATTTAGTATTTTTTGGACATTAATTTCCTGATAATTTGATACTAGAATATGAAAGTCCAATATAATTAGCATTTGTTTTTATAAAAAAATCAAGAAATTGATATTTGACCAAATTTTTGGTATATTCTTCTATGAAGCATCATAACGTAGTTTTAATATGCCGACTTATGGACGGTTTTGGTTTGTAAACACACAAATGTTATTTGTTTACAGGTGAGTTGATTAAAATGTTACAAGCACAAGTTGAGAGTACTCAGCTTGAGCTGGAACGACTACGGAGCGCGACGTCTCACGATGAACTCAACGACTGTGAGAAAACTGCCTTACTCAACAGACTTTCTCTAGAGAAAGAGCATGCAGTGAACGAGGTAATAATTGAATGTATCTACTGCAGGCACTAGAATTTTATATGGCGACTGCATTTGATCTGCAACTTTGAATTTCGTTTTCACGGTATCTATAACGCTACATTTATCTAAAGTGAATGATTCATCACAAAAACTAGATTGTACTGTGGGCAAGAAAATAGGGAGGAGAGCTGGTACCGAATTAAAGTTTGCCTACACTTAATAAGCCTGTTAGCTTTTACAATCAAAGAACCGAACAACACAATCATTAACAAGTCACGAGGAATTATATTATAATAACTACACTAGCAGGTACAATCACAGAATCAAATAACATAATTATTATCAATACTAAAATACCACTATACTAAAACTCAGCGGTACAATTAGCCTGACTAGCCCACAGGTCTAAATGTTCAAGGTAGACCTGTCTTACACAGCTTAAATACAGAAAACTAGAACACTATTAGTGTAAAAGGTCATTCAGAAGCAAATAAGTACAGTAAGATTAGAGGGAAATCTAAGCTATTTTAATGTTATAACAAGCCTAACAATGGAGGGAATGAGATGAAAAAATTATGAAAGAGAGATGAGCAAGAAGACAAACAATGTAATATTTACAAGTCAAGTTAATCAAACGCGAAGTAATTATGAGACGAACTTCGCGACATGTACAACACTTAGTAAAGCTTCTGTGGTGTGATTCACAGTTGTTTACTAAGTTGATTACTTAGTTGTCTTATTGCCTGATCTATGCACTGACAGTAGCATCCATGACACTTAAAACAGTATACTAGTATTGAAAACCACAATTTCAACACGCTGAATACATTTTTCAACTATTAAAATTTTTTATCTAGATTTCACACCTCCGCGGTTGTGCAAAATGATTTTTTATCCAAATCTTAACTTTTTAGGTCCGAGCAGAAGCAGAACATTGGAGCAAAAAATTTGAAGTAGCGGATGCTGCTAGAGAGAAAGCGGAAGACACGGTAACATCGTTGTGGTCACAGCTGATTGAGCTCCAGTCTACTGTTGGCAAATACAAGGAATTGTGCGGAGACCACAATGTCCTGAAAGAGGAGGTAAAAGTGTTTATGATTATCTCTGCTAAAGAGGCTTCCTTGCTGTTTGTTTGTTTATTAACAAGGTAACAATTACTTTCAACATAGTTTTTGAAGGAATTTACAAGCCTCCACACATTTTAAATGCCCTAATCCTAACCTAACCCTAATTCTAACCTAACCCTAATCCTAACCTAGCCCTAATCTGCTTCACAAACTAATTGCTTGTGTGTGGAGAATTGCAAACTTTAGTTTAGCTTTTTTACAAGGGTGGAGAATGGGACAGGGATCTCCTTCAAACAGTTTTTACAGGGGCGGGATCATGGATCCCCTTCAATTTTGGCAAAGGTCGATTGAAAGTTTGGAGGAAGAAAATCAATGTTTATTGATATATTAGAATCAATATTCTGTGATTAACTATAGGCTTATATTGGAAAAGTAATGTGTCACAGAGCACTGCTGAGAAATTGCAAAACTGATTTTAGCTGTTGCGGAGTAGGAGGTACCTAATGAGTATGGTTGTGGCAGGGCCAAAACTTTGCTCATGATAAGTTGAGGCATTGAACCAGCAGAGGTAAAGAGCCAGAATCAGCTCAGCAAATGAAACTGCTAGAGCATGTTTAGAACCCGCAAGTCACCCATTCATTTACTAACTACCTTTGACTTGCTTAACTTTAGTTGCTAAGCAGCCACTGTGATCTCTAGGCCATTTCTGTTATCAAATGTAGAGATGCACAAAACTCATCGTTAATAACTTCTGTTCTGTTTATGACCCACGGAGACATTTTCCATAATTCCTGAGGAGGTATCCGTAAAGAGGAAATTAAATTTGAAACGTTTTCAGCTGCATGAACAGTCGCTGAGGAACTCTCTTGCCTCGGAGGATATTCAGCAGCTGGAACAGACGAGCGGAGATCTACGTCAGCGATTACAGCAAGCTGAGGTTGCTCTTGATGAAGCTGACAAAGTGGCCAAAAAACTGGCCGGAGTCGAATCCCAACTAGTCGAAAAGGTACAGTTTTATTTAAAGAAATCCATGCCAATGGCTACACAGAGTTTTTAAATTCGGGTAAACATATAGTGGGTTACCAGGAAAAATATGCGTGTGCTTGCATAGCAACATCGTCTATAAATCAGCACTTAAGCTTTTCTAGTTATTCACATATCCTGAATCTCCATTTCATGAGGATCATTTTGATACCAAGTTCATCGCTCTAGGTTATTTCTAAGCTGAGATATCCACATTGAAGCTGAGGTGCAGGCTGCGCACTGAAAAACATAATCTTGAGAAAATGGCTGTTAGAGTCAGCCATTGTCAACTGCGCAAAAGATTAGATTTTTAGTATTTTTTGCAGACAAAGTTAGAAAAGACAATGGAATCTGAGATTGAGCAGCTGAGGAAGAGTTTGCAAGCTAACGAGGAACTAACCTGCAAATATGAACAAGTGAAATCAGATTACGACGCCATGAAGAGCACGGTTAGATTTGATTAATTTACGCGTGCTGCCATCTGTTACAGTTTTGCATTACTGACAATAACTATATGTCCAGGAATTAACATTCTCTGGCATTCGATTTGAAATGAATGCGACTTTCAAATTCAAATCAAACGATATTTTAGCATTTTTTTAATCCAAATCGAATGAAATTCGGTTTTAGAGATTTTCCAGTAAATTTTCACTTCACTAATAAAGAAGTGTTTCGCAAAGATCTTCCATATTTCTTCATTTTTATTCTGCTGTAAAAACACTTGTAATTTGTTTAAAAATTCGGCACAGAAATCGCAGTTAAATTGTGCCGATTGCATGATGTTTTAAACCAGGGGTGTGCAAATTGCGGCCCGCCGAGAGAATTTGTGCGGCCCGCGAAGAGATTTGTCAACCTAATGAAAGTGAGGCCCTGGCGATTAATTGAGTGTATCCAGCTGAAGTCCGTGCCACGATCCCAAAGATAGTGCAGGTAGTTTTTTCTACTAGATCGGATGCCATTAACCCTTACAAGACGGTTGTAGCTTAATGTCACCGTACTACACAGACACATTACTAATATGCATTGTAATGAACAGACTGTGTGATACACATTACTAATATGCATTGTAATGAAATTACCAGTATCTGTCCTGAAAGTAGAAATACATGGTTTGTAATATAAATTTTAATAACTTCTAAAATAGTTTCTTGAGTGTAGTAGTAATGATGTACGCAGGTCGGATGCAAAAAAATCGCTATTAGGCCCTTCTGTACTTGGCTCCTTGATCAAAGTGCCTGTGACCTGCAGGAATTGCGGGAAAGTTTAATGTGGCCCGGCTAGTCAGATAATTTGCACATCCCTGTTTTAAATGTTGGAATGATGAGTTACTCGAATCCATAATTTTAGATTTGAATCGATTTTGAACTAAAAAACTCTTTTGAATCGGATTCGAATGCTCGATGCTCCCCCTGTACCATCCAGTGACATAACCCGTGAGATTGTTGATTTGTTGTTTGAAATTTTTCAGAATGCCGAAGCACACGATAAGTTGGATTCCGCAGAAACTGCCATCGCTCCACTGAGAGCCAAGGTGGCAAGATTGGCACAGAACTGCCTCCAAAAAGATGCTATTATTTACAAATTGGTGACAGAGGTAATACAAAGTGTAACGTCTTGGCAACATTTGTAACTTTGTTAGAAACTTTAAAGAACATTTAACATAAATCTTTCTTGCTTATTAATCCGTTTATTCACAAAGACTGCTGCCATCATAAGTCTAGAGGATGTAATGCCTCGTGGCTTGCCCGCTAAAAACAGTGAGGGGAAACCTTAGTGAGCACAAACATTAAAATGTAAACCATAGATAAGAACATGTCACACAAAGATGTTTCTTTTACACGTGTTTACAAAGCAAGAATATGATGCTTAAAATTTATAATGAATTTGTAAAAAACATGTTTTCAATGTAGCAATGTTTGATTATTAAGATAATTGAAAACAGATATAAATATCATATATTACCAGAGTTGAATATCGAAGCTTAGTTGATAAGTACTCTGCCCAGTGTAAGAGTAATCACATCTGTGACAAATAACATTGCCAGATTAGAAAATTAGAAATACGGGACAATCTTTTTATATATTACTATATGAATATATTTATACATGCAGACACACCCAGACGAATATATTATATAAAAGTAGAGACACAGGTTAAAAACATAAAGCAAGTTTCACACATGTAGAAAACATGCCAATTTTGTTTACACTTCTAGCATCACTAATTTCCTCACTACATTTGGGTTATTTTCATGAAAAAAATCTGAGAAAAGAAAGTCTAATTACTTAGAAAGTTACAACTAAAAACCGTAAGAAGGTAATAAAAATATATTTTTATTACAAAATTCGATAATGAACTAAACACGGGTTCCTGGTGTCCCTGAAAGGCCAGTACAGGACACGGGACAAAATTATGAAATATGTGACGTGTTCCATATATAACGGACGTCTGACGGCCCTGGTGACAAATGAATACAGACGTAACATGAACTGACTACAGCGACTTCAAAATACTTCTCTTTTTCTTCACAATGCAGTACAGAAGTTATTACGATCCTGCTAGTTTATCTGTCATTATTACCCCTCCATACCTCCCCTTTTAATGTGGTATCTCATTCTAATTTCACAGGTGCAGCAGTTTCACAAAGGCAATTCAAATGATGTACTGCGCGAAATTGAACAGAACCTGTTAAACTGTGATAGAGAGGATTATATGAGGCCATTCTCAAATGTGAATGTTGTGCCAAAGGTAAGAAACTTGAACAATTTATGTTTTAACTTATTAAAACAAACTGTATTTGTAGTAGAAGATAAACTATTGGAAGCTCAAAATTTAATTAGGATAAATGCCCCTTAATGTGGATGTTGTGGTGGGACTGATACCTATCTCATTATAATGCATTTTTGGGTTTTGCCGATAGTCACAGAAAATCCCGCGACTGGTTATTTTGCAGTTTACATTTTCATACTTTTACATCGTGTCTCTGCTGAACTTCTTTCTAATTCATTTCTTTTCTCTTTTTCTCTATCTCTGGCTATTATTTTATCTTAACTACTCCCTGTTTTTCTATAATTCTCTCTCTTGTAAATTAAGTGGTTTTTTTCCACTTTTCATGGTGATCTTACAAGTTTTGCTTCTTGACCACCAGGCAGCATTTATTTCTTGTTGACAAACTATTATGTAGTTTAGTAACTAGGTTAATACACATCTGTTAAATTTTTGTAATTATATTTGGAATTTTTTCCCTAACTATACCATGCTATAGTATACTAATGTAGTTCTGTTACAATTATTGTAACTATATTTCATTTTCTATTTATAGGGCATAATAGTTAAAGATAATAATGCAAATTGTAATGTAAAAATACATGCTGAAGTGATAATAAATTGCAATTACAATTACAATTACAATTATTAAGGTTAGTTTTTAAAGATGAGACACTGAACCATCAGAGGCATCTTTGTCATGTTCTCGTACAAATGCTTGCTCCATGAACCAGGTAAACATCAGAATCATTATGAAGATGAGATCATTCCGGTGGTCACCCATTCCTTCGTCGACCAGCATTGCCATTGCTGAACTGTAATTCCCCTTTCTACTTTTCTTGTGTATTTAGACTATTGGTTACCGATATTGTTTTTTAATTTGGACTAACTCTTTACATCTTTGTATGTGACGTATTATTAATATGCTTTATCCCTGTTAGTAAATAAATTCAATTCAATTCAAATTTCTTGTGTACATTTTTCTAGATGCTCTCGGGAGCGCGTTTTCGAAGCCCTTCTCCGGCTGACAGTATCACCTCTAACACGACAGACCAGGAGAAGCTGCTTGACCACAGAGCCAAAGCGTTTGCGCACTTGTCCAGACGAGGCGAGTTCGACGCTTTCACTTATATATCGTCTCTATCCTCGTCGCCGTTTAAACAACTGAGTCTGCCTTCGGGATTAGATAAAATTGGATTGAAAGATTGTCATACGAAGCACGGAGAAGAGAATTGTAACAATGCACCAAGTTGCGCTGCGCTCCCAAAAACTTCAAGCGGTACAGCTAACATTGCTTTCTGTGCGGTCAGCGATTACGATCCTACAAAATTGTCCCGTAGCAAACATCCGCACTTAGAAATTCCTCTTACGAAAGGAGAAAATGTGCAGATAGTAGGACCAATGGACTCTAACGGGTACCTCATGGCCATTGCTAATGGAAAGACAGGTCTCGTACCGGGGAATTATTTGATTCCCATTAGAGATGGTGCAAGGGTGCAGGACAATTCGGGGTCTAACAGTGCAAACGTAAAACCAGCCGGCAGCGAAACGGAATCTCAATCGACGAAGAACGAAATGTCGTTCCAAAAGACGGATTCTGGATACGCAGGTAGTCAGAGCAGCTCGGTGCCTGTGGTACTCCCTCCAAGTAATCTGAGAATTGAGAAGGTAATTGATGGTGGTGCAAAGGACAGAAAGAATCTTTTAGTGAGTTGGAATCCACCGGAAGATGTCGAGGATGTAGTCGAATATAAGGTAGAGATGTAACTGTTTATGTTAAACTGATCTTTAATCGTGTGCTTGCATATCAACATTGTCCATAAGTCGGCAATTAAGCTTTTCTGGTTACTCACATATCCTGAATCTCCATTTCACGAGGATCATTTTGATACCAAGTTCATCACTCTATGTTATTTGTAAGCTGAGATAATCCACGTTGAAGTTGAGATGCAGGCTACGCAGTGAAAAACATAATCTTAAAAAAATCGCTGTTAAAGTTGGCCATTGTTTTTGTTGTGTTTCTACAAAACACTTAGCAACCTCACAAATGTTGTTTGCTACGGTCTTTACAAGAGCACATTGAAGTTATGTTTAAATCCAGTAGATGATGAAGATCTGGGCTTGGCAACAGAAAAAACCCGAAGCAAAATGACTGCTTTCAGGAGCTACTACTGGTGCTTGAAAATACAAGTTTTTTTTACAATTTGAGTACTAATTTCTAAACAGAAAAGTGGATAAGGAGTTATAGAATTTAATTTTTAGTGTTTTTTGAAGACTTTCTTGATAATTTGATGCTAAAATATAAATAAAAATCCAATAAGTTTAGCGTTAGTTTTTATGAAATACGGAAAATTTGACCAAATAATTGGATCATTCTACTTTGAAGCATCATAACATAATTTTAACTTCGGCGACTTATGGACGGTTTTGGTTTGCAAGCACCCGATGAGTCACTTTTTTATTATTTTTATGTGATTTTTCCGAGTTGATACATGGCGAATACGTAAAACTCGTTTGTTTGTTTTCAAAATTGCTTGTGTGGCTCACAATGCTTTGTTTAACAATTGCAATTATTGATAAAGCAAATTACTTTCATTTAAAGTACTAGAATGTACTTTAGTACTGTGTTGCCACCTGTCTGTGTTAAATGGCCATTTCTCATTTCAGATATTTGTTAACGGTAAACATCATCAGACGCTGTGTGGGAACAACGCCCGTCGAGCGTTAATTAAAGGGTTAGATGTCAGTCAGTGTCAGCACATCATACTGTACGCACTGTCAGCTGATGGGAAGATGTCCCTCGGGACAGACGTCGTCTTTAACGGAATACCAAAACAACAGTCTTCTTCTTCTGCCGATAACAAAGAGGATAAGTGGGAAAAACTGGAAAAGACTTTGGTAAGTATTGATTTTTTTCTACATTGTTGAAGCCATTGTTAACACCTTTTGTGAATATATGTGTGTGCTTTACTCATGTCTTTAGATTATTCATCTCTGGATATTTTGCTCATGATATTCGGTGTTGTATCTTTTTCTGTGTAGAAATTTGGCAAATTTGTCAGTATAAATACAGTGTTCCCTCTCTACTTTGCTGTTCGTTTATCGCGGACTCACTGTTTCGCGGGTTTTCAAAAATATTAATGTAAAATATTTATTGCGGTATTTTCGCTGTTTTCTTGGGTTTTTGTTGTACTCCGTGTAAAGTATTTTTGCACGTGCGTAGTGCGTATTGTACAGTAATGTACAGATTTGTTGAATTTTGCATAAAAAAATCACAAAATGTATAAAAATATATTAAAAATATTAATTCTAACATTAAAAGAATATTATGAATGATAAAAAATTACCAGTTACAGTAAATAATGTATTTATTTGGCGGATGAATACACTCCAAAAACGAAATGTAGTACTTTTGCCCGCTGGAGATGCTACTTGCCGATGTGAGATTGTAAGAGTTTAAAACATTTTTATGAACATTTAAGTAACTTAAACTTTTTAAAAGGTACATGTACAGTATGGGAAAAGTTATTTTATGAATGTGAAAGGGTTATGTACAAGAGTGTGGGGAGGGTTTATAAAGACTTAAAATAATGTATGACTACTACAATAAGTATAGGGTCCCTACTTAGCGGAAATTCACCTATCGCAGTTGGGTCTGGAATGGAACACCCGCGAAGTGAGGGAATGCTGTATTTGCTAACTTTATTACTGGTTATGTTTTTGTAGATATTAGTCCAATGCAAGTGGAAGTCTTTATTTGCATTGGGGGGAGGGGGGGGGGGGTTGTGCTGCTTCAGAAAATTTTTAGCTATTGTTTTAATACTCAGTAAAATGGAACAAACATGCGATACGTAATTTTAATGTTGTAATTTGTAATTGTAATTTTAAAAAAAAACAAACATACGAAAGTTTATACATGAACTTGATAAAATCCTAAACAAGAATATTGTTTCGCTTAGTGTTTGGCTCTTTATGACTACAATCCGACAATACAGTCGACAAAAGAGCAGCCAGGTAATCAGCTGGAGCTGAAAGAGGGTGACCTGGTCACGTTGTACGGCTCCGTGAGAACCGATGGATTTTTTAAAGCACAGGTGAGCAAAAGAGATAAACTCCGTAGGGTTACAGGTAAAATGAGGCTTTTTTTGTGATCTTCTTCGTCGTATGTGAAACTTGCAGAATCTAACATTTCAATGATGGGGTTAAATTACTGTGTAATGTGGGTGGTTGCGGTAATACCAGAACTTGCCTAATTATGAAGATTGTATTTAAAAAGACACACTGAACCACTAGAGGTGTCCTAACTATGTTGGAATGTCAACGTGTCTTAAGTATGTTCGGATGTGAACGTGTCCCAACTATGTTCGGACATGAATGTGTCCTAACTATGTTCGGATGTGAATGTGTCCTATGTTCGGACATGAATGTGTCCTAGCTATGTTCGGACATGAATGTGTCCTAACTACGTTCGGACGTGAATGTGTCCTATGTTCGGACATGAATGTGTCCTAACTATGTTTGGACGTGAACGCGTCCCAACTATGTTCAAACGTTCAGATGTGAACATGTCCCAACTATGTTCGGACGTGAACGTGTCCCAACTATGTTCGGACGTTCAGATGTGAATGTGTCCCAACTATGTTCGGACGTTCGGACGTGAACGTGCCCCAACTACGTTCGGACGTGAGCGTGCCCCAACTACGTTCGGACGTGAACGCGCCACAACTACGTTCGGACGTGAACGCGCCACAACTACGTTCGGACGTGAACGCGCCACAACTACGTTCGGACGTGAGCGCGCCCCAACTACGTTCGGACGTGAACGCGCCACAACTACGTTCGGACGTGAACGCGCCACAACTACGTTCGGACGTGAACGCGCCACAACTACGTTCGGACGTGAACGCGCCACAACTACGTTCGGACGTGAACGCGCCACAACTACGTTCGGACGTGAACGCGCCACAACTACGTTCGGACGTGAACGCGCCCCAACTACGTTCGGACGTGAACGCGCCCCAACTACGTTCGGACGTGAACGCGCCCCAACTACGTTCGGACGTGAACGCGTCCCAATTACGTTCGGACGTGAACGCGCCACAACTACGTTCGGACGTGAACGTGCCCCAACTACGTTCGGACGTGAACGTGCCACAACTACGTTCGGACGTGAACTAAACGTATACCAACTATGTTTGGATGTTAATACGTTCTCGCTTTGCAGTGTAAATAGCAGAATTGTTATAGCAAGTGAAACTGCTCAGAGTGAAAATCGAACTTGGTGATCACAATCTTGGCGCACACGTCGAGACCACTTGGCTGTTCACTTTGTCCGTAATACTTCTATAGGGAGAAATTTCAAATTGACTTCACTCTGATGACTGCTACTTCATCACTGTAACTCTTGTGTGGCGCAAATGTTTTTGCAGACCAGGTGTTTTCATTTCGAATTATTTTGTTTTTTACGAAGGTGAGAGGAAAACGTGGTTTAGTTCCGTGCAGTTTTGTTGAGAAGTTATCAGCTGACAAGTCGTAATCAGTAAGTCTAAAATTAACTTGTTTATTGTTTGAAAACAACGTAGATTAATTTCACGATGTTATTCGTTTTTTAGGGACGAACATCAAACATTATAATTCGATTCGAACCTAAAATTATAGATTCGAATAATTCACCACTTCAATTATGTAGGTTGTTTGTAATTAATATGTTTGAGACATCTTGTAATCGGCATAATTTACCTGTGATTTCTGTGCACAATTTTTTTAGAAATTGTTAGTATTTGTACTGCAGAACAAAATCAAGCAATGTGCATGATCTTTGCGAGATCGTTTTTTATGAACGATTCGAAAATACTTAAAACTGAATTCGATTCGGATTCGAAATTTGATTTCTGTCGAGTTAAAAGATCAAAAATTCAATTCGGTTCAAATTGTTTTTCTGATAAAGAATGCTCACCCTCACCCCCTATCAGTTGCAACCGCATCGCTGGGACTGTGAAATGCACAGTTCCTACAAGGATTTTCGTAATTTTTTCATGAACTAGGGAATGGCTACAGACACTAAGCTTAATGATTATGTAATGTACAAGTATAAAGAAAGAATTAGAGAAAAAAACTCATTATATTGAATGTTATCGATAATATCGAGTGAACATAGGGGGTGCTGTAGTTCCGCAATGCCTACACACAAGTCGTCACTGATAGTAAACACTTCTTTTTACTTTTTTAATTTTAGCGTACTGATGTACAGTGGATAAAGAAGCTTTGTCACGAACACTAGCGATGGAGCAGCAAAACTAATTTACAAATCTTCGAGTACAAGGTTCCATTTGTCTCCAAAAGTTTGTTAACCTTTCGTGCGAGCTTCAAAACAATACTCGGTGACTGTGCCATGCCGTGTGACAAATACTCACCAACTAGTGCCAAACCGTATGCAAATTCTCAATAATTAGGGTGACAAATACTCGTTAACCAGTGCCAAACTAGTTGTGCAAATGCTAGATTTAATATCGTGCTGTAAAAATGATAGCTTTGGATGTTAACTTATTGTATCACGTTTAGTTATAGAACTTACAATTAAACTCTTAATATTACTGATTCGGATAAATAAACAATATAGAAATTGTTCGTAAATAAGCTGTCTTGTTATGATTCTAAACACTATTGTTATCATTTATATTATTTACATATTTATATTCATTCGTGGAATCTCTGTTAGCTGGAATCACAGACTGTTTTCCTGTAAATATGATATATATAAGAAAGTACTAGTTAGGCAAATTCATGTAGTTTCCACAGCCTTTGAAAAAGCGTGTGCATTGACGTTTCAAAATAAATACTTCTTAGGCATTGTGTTTCGCAAACATGGATAAATTATCAGCTTTGTACTGTTTGATAACTATAAAAGTTTCAAAAATAAATAAATAAATAAACCAGAAATGCAAAAAATAACAATTTTTATTGTTTCTAGATTGTTCGCATATTTTTTGATAAAAGTCGAACTAACTGTCTTTAGTATTAAGACATTTTTACACAAGTATTTACAAATATGCATTGCTTCAAATTACATATGTAGTTAAGAATATACAAATTTTCAATATAAAATACGCAAAAGACCCGAATATACAAATTTTCAAAAGCATCAATGACAAAAAATACAACAAATGAAAAATCGGGTTTTGTTAGTCGAGAAAAAAGCAAAACGTCAAAAAAGATTGTCATTTTTCTGTAGAAAACTAATTATATCTTGATTAGTTTGATGGAGAAAAAATTCTACTTATAACATATAGAATGCTGAAGAACTTGACAATAAAAAAGGCTTGTCTAATGGGGAATTCACCAGTAACATTAATTCATTGGAACTCAGTTCTCACAGTGTATTGGAGAACGCAGTGACGGAGTCGGTATGACATTGGGCTGTGGATTCATTGGCTCTGGGTTCGAATCCTACTCGCGTTCACAATTCCGGCGTCCCAGTGAACCTCAATCATTGGATAAGCCATACAATTTCACAGTTCCGGCATCCCGGTGAGCCTCAATCATTGGATAAGCCAACAATTTCACAGTTCCGGCATCCCGGTGAACCTCAATCATCGGATAAGCCATACAATTTCACAGTTCCGGCATCCCGGTGAACCTCAATCATTGGATAAGCCATACAGTTTCACAGTTCCCGCATCCCGGTGAACATCAATCATTGGATAAGCCATACAGTTTCACAGTTCCGGCATCCCGGTGAACCTCAATCATTGGATAAGCCATACAGTTTCACAGTTCCCGCATCCCGGTGAACATCAATCATTGGATAAGCCATACAATTTCACAGTTCCGGCATCCCGTTGAACCTCAATCATTGGATAAGCCATACAATTTCACAGTTCCGGCATCCTGGTGAACCTCAATCCTCAATCATTGGATAAACCATACAATTTCACAGTTCCGGCATGCCGGTGAACCTCAATCATTGGATAAGCCATACAATTTCACAGTTCCGGCATCCCGGTGAACCTCAATCATTGGATAAGCCATACAGTTTCACAGTTCCGGCATCCCGGTGAACCTCAATCATTGGATAAGCCATACAATTTCACAGTTCCAGCATCCCGGTGAACCTCAATCATTGGATAAGCCATACAGTTTCACAGTTCCCGCATCCCGGTGAACATCAATCATTGGATAAGCCATACAGTTTCACAGTTCCGGCATCCCGGTGAACCTCAATCATTGGATAAGCCATACAATTTCACAGTTCCGGCATCCTGGTGAACCTCAATCCTCAATCATTGGATAAACCATACAATTTCACAGTTCCGGCATGCCGGTGAACCTCAATCATTGGATAAGCCATACAATTTCACAGTTCCGGCATCCCGGTGAACCTCAATCATTGGATAAGCCATACAGTTTCACAGTTCCGGCATCCCGGTGAACCTCAATCATTGGATAAGCCATACAATTTCACAGTTCCCGCATCCCGGTGAACATCAATCATTGGATAAGCCATACAGTTTCACAGTTCCAGCATCCCGTTGAACCTCAATCATTGGATAAGCCATACAATTTCACAGTTCCGGCATCCCGTTGAACCTCAATCATTGGATAAGCCATACAATTTCACAGTTCCGGCATCCCGGTGAACCTCAACCATCGGATAAGCCAACAATTTCACAGTTCCGGCATCCCGGTGAACCTCAATCATTGGATAAGCCATACAGTTTCACAGTTCCGGCATCCCGGTGAACCTCAATCATTGGATAAGCCATACAATTTCACAGTTCCGGCATCCCGGTGAACCTCAACCATCGGATAAGCCAACAATTTCACAGTTCCGGCATCCCGGTGAACCTCAATCATTGGATAAGCCATACAATTTCACAGTTCAGGCATCCCGGTGAGCCTCAATCATTGGATAAGCCATACAATTTCACAGTTCCGGCATCCCGGTGAGCCTCGTACTTGTCCTTATCATCACAAGCAAATGCTAACAGGTACCTTTTCGGATGCCAGGCTACGGTAAAAGTCGGTGCCTCGCAGGAAATTTCTGCCACTTTTTCACCTGTAGATAAAAATAATTCTTATAAAAAATCTACTGTAATCAGACAAGTCTTCTAATGACCACGTATATTTACAATATTGTAAGTAGAAAATTCTATGAGTTTTATTTAAAGAATTTGTTCACAAAGTTCGATGTTTGTGCCTATGACTCTCCAGCAATAAAACGAGTGTTCTGTAATCACAGGGCTCTGGGTTCAAATCCTGGTAGGCTCAAAATTTTTCAGTGAATTTCTTGTTCAGTTAATTAGCTACTAGACTCATTATTGTTGTTCATACATAAACAGCCAGGTTTGTTAACTATGGTTTATGACAATTTAAAGCCCATTACTGAGATAAAGCCAGCTAATTTGATTACTTAATTAACTAATTTAAATTGTTTCTGAAATTAAAATAATTGCTTTAAGTTTCCCAAGTTAGTTACCAAAAATTTACTCCTAGTAACAGGAGTTTTAGCACACGTCGGTAAACAACAAACAACTTTAAATATAAAAAGTACACAAGCTTAAAATTCATACTTTGTCTTTAAACGGCTTATTTAACTAAAAAAATAACAGTAATGTCGAAAATTTCCAACATTGAGAGTTACCATTTTCCTTTTGTAATTACGCAAAGAAAAGTTTAGACGTAAAAACTCAAGGCAAAACTTTTGTTTTGCAAAAGCCTATTGACTTTTAACAATATCACTTAGCATAGATAATTTTACTGCTTATAAGGAAGTGGTTGAGTAAACTAGGTAAACAAGTATGGTGGTACGATCACGTTAGAAAGACAGTGTATAGATAGTCGCGGACTTACGACTGCTGGATATTACCTGAGACAACGACTTAATTAATTATGTAAAACTGATAATAAGTCATACACCCATATCTCGGGTTGCCGGACAAAAGTGGGGAGACTTCGGTCCGAATTGGTCGATTGTCCGTATTTACTAAGCTAATACTGTAGACGCCATGTACCGGACTCACGGTAATGTAGAATCTATTGTCTATTGTCTCAAAAACGTCTATGCAAAAGTATATAAAAACTGTCGGCAATTGACTCAAATAACTCTGCATAGTTGACTCAATATTTTTTGTGTGACCAATGAGCTTTTACTATTTTTATATTGTCTTACTTCGCTTTTGCGCACTATAATATACTATAAAATATATACTACTATATACTATAGTATATATACTATATACTTCTGCCACTGTATACTATATACTTCTGATACTATATACCATACACTGCCATGCAAACGGAGGTCTTATCGTATCATTTTCAATAAAGATTTTTAATAAAAAAAATATAATATACTTAGAAACAATCACGTTACGTACAGTCGTTACGCGTTGCTTAGTTACAATGATGTGTAATGATGCCAACAAAGTGACGGCCCACCAGCTAGCGGTCACCTCGAGAAACAACGGACTTAGTCCATAGTTTGTGGGACATTTAATAGTACCAATTCTTCCGATGCTCCGATTTTTCCGATATCCATAAAAGCGAAGTCCGGTAAACCGAGATATGAGTGTAATTCCTTCTTCTTTATAAGCAAATTAATTTTAAACTGCAATCTGTTATGTCAAGTTCATCGACAGGTGTCGCCATACTTAATGCACACAAGATCTTGAAGGTAGGCGCAAACTGCTTGAACACAAAGTCCGGCTTACATCCAACTCAAGTCGACGCCTACTCGTATCATCGACAGGTGTCGCCATACTTAATGCACGCAACATCTTGAGTGTAGGCGCAAACTGCTTGAACATAAGGGTCCGGCTTGCATCCAACTCAAGTCGACGCCTACTCGTATCATCGACAGGTGTTGTCATACTTAATGCACACAACATCTTGAGTGTAGGCGCAAACTGCTTGAACATAAGGGTCAGGCTTACATCCAACTCAAGTCGACGCCTACCCGTATCATCGACAGGTGTCGCCATACTTAATGCACGCAACATCTTGAGTGAAGGCGCAAACTGCTTGAACATAAGGGTCAGGCTTACATCCAACTCAAGTCGACGCCTACCCGTATCATCGACAGGTGTTGTCATACTTGATGCACGCAACATCTTGAGTGTAGGCGCAAACTGCTTGAACATAGGGGTCCGGCTTACATCCAACTCAAGTCGACGCCTACCCGTATCTCGTTTCAAACTTGGCACTTCGTTATTATAACTTATTCATACCTGTCTCTACATGTCCAACGTCAATCAGCAAATCCTCGGATGCTGAGGCTAAAAGTTGACCATCACAGCTAAAGCTTAACGTTCGAACGGGCCA
>JAQGDQ010001765.1:0-2500 GCA_030141605.1 Tubiluchus corallicola
ATTTTCATGTTCCGTTTGGTCCCTTTAAATCTCGTAATTTAACAAATAAAAAGTATTAACGGTGACAAAATGCTTACTTGACGAACACCTTTCTCTTACACAGATTCTGCACATTTTCTGCTATATCTTCTTGTTTAATTTCAAGTACCTACAGTAACTGTGAGCGTTGCTTCTTTGATCTGTGATGCTTAGTCTGGCACTGAAACAGTGTCTTTACCCACGGTGGATTATCCTCCTGGATTCTTTGTGGCAGCTAGAATGAGTCTCCTTTTAACATTAGAATGAGTCTTCTTTTAACATTAGAATGAGTCTCCTTTTAACATTAGAATGAGTCTCCTTTTAACATTAGAATGAGTCTTCTTTTAATATGTAACATGTGTTTTACGAAGCTGGCTTTACTAGAAACATTTATTTTATTTTATAGAAAATCTAAATCTGAATTATTTATCTTAAATAATATCAAATAATCAACGAGACCTAACTTATTGAGCATTTCTTCGCAAACACCTATGGATCGTGATGTGCATTATTCACGACCACTTACGTGACATAGTAACGAAAAACCAGAAAAAATTCGTTTTCAAATGATATTTGTTGTTAAAATTTTTCTACATATTGGATTTATGTTAGTCTGTTGTAAATTATATAGCTAAACCTTTACACTTTTTAGACCAACAGATTCTGTACATTTAATTTCAAGTACCTACAGTAACTGTGAGCGTTGTTTCTTTGATCTGTGATGCTTAGTCTGGTACTGAAACAGTGTCTTTACCTACGATGGATTAATACAAATAACGTGATGTCGCGATGACAACAAAACATCTATCCAAAACAAATATTATTTCAGTGCGCAGGGCGGCGTCACTCTGCCTCGCGTATGTTCTATTATATATAAAGCTACTTCATCTATTAATAACCCTCTAAATACCCGCTATGAAAAGCAATGTGAGCCCATTGTCAGCACTCGAGCTGAAAATTGTAGTGTTTTGCTGCGTCCTTGCTTATATCGTAGTGCCACAGAAAGCAGCTGACAGCTACATTGATGATCCTCAAATGACACAACTCAAGAATCTGTTGGTCTAAGACGTTTAATGGTTTACTATATAATTTACAACAGACTAACATAAATCCAATATGTAGAAAAATTTTAACAACAAATATTACTATGTCACTTAACCCTTTCAGTCCCAAATTATTTTTTTAATAAGAAAAAGTTTTTGGCTTGGTACTTTTGTTCAGTATGTCCATCTTGTTTACACATAATAATAATTTTTTTCTACCTGTGCCAGCGTGCTAAATATAGCCTGTATGGCTTCAACGGAAGCATAAAATGTGCTTCATTTTGCAACTGCTGATAATTTTTTATGCTATGTAGATTTTCTAGTTTGCCATTTTATCACCATTTTAGTCTATTGTTATTGGCCTAAATCAAAATAACTATTAACAGATCAAATGACTGTCAGTTTTAAAATTTTATCAATTTTAAAGGCAGAAAATATTCTCGTATCCCACGGGATACAACGGGTATGAAAGGGTTAAGTGGTCCTGAATAATGCACATCACTTTCCATAGGTGTTTGCGAAGAGATGATCAATAGGTTAGATCTTGTTGTTGATTATTTGATATTATTTAAGATAAATAATTCAGATTTGGCTTTTTTATAAAATAAAATAAATGTTTCTAGTAAAGCCAGCTTCGTAAAACACATGTTAAAAAAAGACTCGTTCTAATGTTAAAAGGAGACTCATTCTAATGTTAAAAGGAGACTCATTCTAATGTTAAAAGGAGACTCATTCTAATGTTAAAAGGAGACTCATTCTAATGTTAAAAGGAGACTCATTCTAATGTTAAAAGGAGACTCATTCTAATGTTAAAAGGAGACTCATTCTAATGTTAAAAAAAGACTCGTTCTAATGTTAAAAAAAGACTCGTTCTAATGTTAAAAGGAGACTCATTCTAATGTTAAAAGGAGACTCATTCTAATGTTAAAAGGAGACTCATTCTAATGTTAAAAGGAGACTCATTCTAGCTGCCACAAAGAATCCAGGAGGATAATCCACCGTAGGTAAAGACACTGTTTCAGTGCCAGACTAAGCATCACAGATCAAAGAAACAAGGTTCACAGTTACTGTAGGTACTTGAAATTAAACAAGAAGATATAGCAGAAAATGTACAGAATCAGTGTAAGAGAAAGGTGTTCGTCAAGTAGGCATTTTGTCACCGTTAATACTTTTTATTTGTTAAATTACGAGATTTAAAGGGACCAAACGGAACATAAAAATGCTGTCTAAGGTACAATCTGAACAAATCACAGCTGACGAGTTTTAAAGGGACCAAACGGAACATGAAAACGCTGTCTAGGGACTAGGGTACAATCTGAACAAATTACAAGTGATGAGTAAAGAGACTCATTCTAGCTGCCACAAGGAATCCAGAAGGACATCAACTCTTCTTTAATGCACGGATTTTATTACCGAAAGGCGATAGAGTTTTGGCAAAG
>JAQGDQ010001765.1:7500-26317 GCA_030141605.1 Tubiluchus corallicola
AATAAAAATATGGGGAAATAACTTATCCTGCTAAAATAGTTGAAATAGCTAATGAATCTATTTGAAGAATCAGTTCGCTCTAAGCTAGATAACATAAGATAAGATAATATTTATTTTCATCGGTATGATATAAACAGTACATATTTGTAAAACATGAGCTTAAAGCTCGTAAACTGATATCAAACATAATGTATATGAGCGATAACATGGTAATAATATGTACTTCTTAAAATCTTTTGCTTGAAAGAATAAGTGCGTCTGTGTACAAGATGTCTAAAATTTTCAACACCTGTTACTTGTGCAAAGCGTTTCCGAAATACAGACGCGAGAACCCGTCTAACTAGTAAATGACGAAATGGATGTAACAACGAAGAACTTGAGGCGCGAACGTGAAATTGTGTTTGTGTGGTAATAATTCTTTCACATAAGTCATCTTTGAAAAAAATAGTACGTTTTCTTTCAATATTTTTAAGAGTAGATTATTTTGACCTACAGTCTAAGATTTGGCCCTGTTTTGCTTTAACAAAATTCTCAGGTAAAAAGGTTTTTCTTTCCTAATGAATCAGTATGTTATAAACCTCAGTAAGATCTCCACAGCGTCTTCTTAATTTAATTGTGATCAAATTGCAATACATCAATCTTTCTAAATAGATTTTTACATCTTGTAAATCTTGAAAGTGTTAATCTTTTATCACCCATTTCAGAACTTTTGATCTGCTACTTTCTAATATCAATATAAGGAATATTGATCAGTCTAAAAATGTGAAATTTTGTTTGCTTGGAAGGAGTACAAGCGTGCAGAAGAAAAAATTAAAACCATTCTTAACAATGATTTATAACGTATCCAGAACTATTTTTTCAAATCCAAAATCTTTAGTTTGGGGTAGATTGTTTTGACATACAGTTTAAGATTGGGCCCGGTTTTGCTTTAAATAACCGTTGTTAATATCAATGTTAGTTTTGCACGTGCTCTTATATATATATATATATATATATATTAATTTTTTATTTGTCACTAAAATGGTTCACTCATTATAATAAAATTGAGTAAGCCTCAGCATAATGTTAAAATAACAACACCGTTCAAGACAAATGCGTCCAGTGCATACAAAAAAACTAAAGTGCAAAACTAAGTCCTAATTATATACAATAAATGAACATATTTACAAACACCATATTAAGATATTTTTAAAAAACAATATTGCAAAAGTACATTAAACTTTACATGACATATTTTACACTATATATATACATTTGACATGACACAATTAACAGAAACATGCTTTACATTACATAAATTTCACTCATTACATTTACACTATTTATACATTTGACATTACAAAACTAACATAACACGAATTACATTACATAATTTTTTAAAAATTTTCATTTCTAATCGTTTTATGGAGTCAGGGGCGGGGGTAGATGAAAGTTGAGTCTGTGTAATTAGTATCAGATGCACAATGTGGAAGTTGAAACAGTCTTACGTAGATACGTATGGTAACTTTCACCATTGAGAGCCAAGTGTGCCATTGAAGATCATATAGGGCAAAGAAAAGTATTAGCTTTAGATAAATTGACAACTCAGCACAGAAAATTAGATTAGCACTTTGTTTACGTTCAGCAAAAAAAATCGTTTTCGTATTTTCCTATAGAGACAAATCCCACAACTTAGCAGCCGCCATTCTAAGGCAGCGCCGTCTGTATTGTTACAATGTAAACATAACCTCTCAGAAATTCCCCGTGTTACTATAGAGCAGTTCTTGTCCTCTAACTAAGACAGCATAATCAGAAGCTAATCCCTCAAATCGCTGACAGCTTGTTTTGCTAAAAGATTGGCTTTCCTCTAATGAAAATACTGAGTAAAAGATTTCCTCTCTTGTCCCCGTTGGCTAAGCTGCTTGTGGCCGAATCACGCAACAATGAGTTTATTCACTACGGACCGCGTATCAAGAGTATTTAGCAATATTTTTATTTCGGTTTAATAAGATTTTTGCTTGTCTTAAGGCGGCGCGTTTTGTATAACCACAAAGTCTTAACTCTTTCCCCCGAAGCCATTTTCTACTGAAATCTGACAAGGTAAGAATGGCATGAAATGATTACTAGCTCAGCTGCCAGTCTGTCAGGATTATCCGATTAGTGATCGTTACCACGTCACGTGACCAAGCCACGCCTTTGATACTGAATATTAACTGATTTCAGGAATACTTCTTGACTTATTTGTTTTGACAAAATAGCTGTATTATATACTTGTTATACTGTCATAGTTTCAGCCCGCAGATATCCACAGCATGAAAATAATAATAATTATAATAGAAAAGTATCAAAAATCAGCTGACATACTCATACAGGAGCTCTAGAAATATCTCTAGAAAAAGCCACTACAGGAATATGCCAACATTACGTTTATGTTTGTAAAATAAAACGTTTATTATTATTATTATTATTATTGTTTTTATTATTATTATTATTATTATTATTATTATTATTATTGTTGTTGTTGTTGTTGTTGTTGTTGTTGTTGTTGTTGTTGTTGTTGTTGTTGTTGTTGTTGTTGTTGTTGTTGTTGTTGTTGTTGTTGTTGTTGTTGTTGTTATTATTAATATTATTATGACTATTATTATTGCCAACATTTAGGCCTAATTACCTGTACATTTGATGTAGCCTACATTTAGGCCTAATTACCGGTACATTTTATGTCGCCTACGTTTAGGCCTAATTACCTGTACATTTGATGTAGCCTACACTAAGGTCTATTATTTGCACATGATGAAATGACATTAAACGTCAATAGAAGCAGATGACGTCATAAATTTTGACTATCCACTCTCCTTGTAATTGAAGTTTTGGCATTTTGCGCATGCGTGTAGACTGCTATCATCTTTCGTGTTTCAGAAGTTCGCCATTAATGAACTTTTTTATTTTCATTGCAAGTAATTGAGCAAGCGTTCATTTTGTGGTAAAATCTTACCAAGTAACTGGGATTTCTTGAGTCTACATTAAATTTTGAATTTTTTCAATTGCTTCCTTCCTCTGCTGTGTTAACTCTTTACCACAGGTGTAAAAGTGCTGCAATAACCTTACGAAGCCAAGTTTGACACCTTACGAAGCCAAGCTTGACACCATCAAGATTGTCATGAACTGTTGGCTCAGCAGCCAAATTATCAATTATTTCCTATATTATAATTTCCATAATAAGTTTTGAAAATAAGGGACATTTGAAAAACTGTCCCTAATAATAAATTAGGGACATTTCCAATTCCTGGTTGTGTTGTCTGTAGCAATCAGTCAGTCAGTCAGTCAGTCAGTCAGTCAGCCAGTCAGTCAGTCAGTCAGTCAGTCAATGTTTTGGAGATGCTAAAATGTTCTTTGTGTTTGCCTGGTCTGTGGGTAATTCCATACTAATTCCTATGTATCTTGGAGGGTTTCTAATATGCAAGATTTCTCGGGGATTTTCCCACTAAATCCTATTTGGGATCCCCCGTTTGTGAATTTAATGAGGAATTAGAATGTGAAAATAATGCAGCTGAAAAACTTGGGAGGTATTGAACTTTAATTAAACGCAGAGGTTATGCATATGAGAATGTTTGCGAGAGTAAAATGTAGAGATTTAGTGAACTACTCGCTGCAAAAATATAGTTGCAAATAAGTATGTAAGAAAAGTAATGGATAAAAATGAATGAATGAATGAATGAATGCATGAATGAATGAATGAATGAATGAACGAATGATTGATTGAATGAATTAATGAAAAAATGAATAAACGAACGAACAGACAAAACAAACGAACGAACGTATGATTGAATGAATGAATAAACGAAGAATGAATAAATGAATGAACGAATGAATAAACAAACGAATGAACGAACGAACGAATGCGTGAATGAATGAATAAATGGATGAATGAATGAATGAATGAATGAATAAATGAATGAATGAATGAACGAATGAATGAATGAATGAATGATTGAATGAACGAATGAATGAATGGATGAATGAATGAATGAATGAATGAATGAATGAATGAATGAATGAATGAATGAATGAATGAATGAATGAATGAATCAATGAATCAATGAATGGCTGAATGAATAAATGAATGAATGAATAAACCAATGAATGGCTGAATGAATGAATGAATTATTGGGTGAATGAACGAACACTGACCGATTGTGTAAGCAAAGCAACAAAGCCACTTATTAAATGCTTTTAATTGATTATTATAAATGTCAGGTTTAATTTATTATTCTTTTTATATAAGTTTTACTACTGCAAAATAAAACTTACTAAAGTCGTTAACATTTTAAATGACAGCTGTGCGTCATTGTTGTCAAAATTAAAACAAAACAGACGATTTGAATTCCAAACAAAAAAATTCAGGGAAGCATAAATGTAATTCAAACTTTCAAATTCGTTTCGCTTGTGAATTTTAGAACATTATAACTGATATAACTCAGGCATTGTTCGTCATCAAATCCACTCGACTAGATGCCTGTTTGTCGGCATAGCTACCGGCAAGAAGATTTCGGATCGACAGATCGGATTGGAGAGGTTTACTCTCTCAGTTTTAATGCTCTTACTAAGCATTAACTAGGAATTATGGAATCCCCCTATGTTTATACACATGCCGGGTTTCCACCACCTCATTATGAATGCCCAAATAAGGACAAATAACCAAATAAGGGCAAATATTGGGTTTTCTTATAACGAGAGCTACTGTATGCGTAAACTGTGTCAGCAAGACGCAATATCTTCAAGTTTGTAGGCTTAGCGAGGACAACAGTCACCTGTGTCATGGGCCTATATTGCACAGACATGTTTATAATTGTGCAGGATGAATTTCTAGTCAATTTCACTAACAGCTACTGTTTGAAAAAACCTGACTCTGTCTCTTGAATTGAAGTGTGTGAAACAGCCTGCTTCGAGATTCTATTTCTCGTGAAAAAGATAATGTAATTTATCTAGGATCAACAGCTTTCATTTAGAAGAATTTTCAACTAATACAGCTGAAATTATATATTTTCAGCACATCACAAACAGTTGTCGTAGAATAATGTTAAAAAAACGTATAAAAAGATATGATATAACTACTTTGCTGCAGAATTCGAATGCCTGTATGGTAGTTATGACAAATCGGATTCCGTAATAAAGTCGCCCTGTTATACCAGTTGCCCCAAAAAAAGACAGCCGGTGTAACGGGCCAGATGAGAAAGGCACAAGCCCTGTTAGTAAGTTTGGGCGTTATATATTTATTTCTATTTGTAAATATATATATATATGTTTTGTTTGTATGTATGTATAGATATATATATATATTTCTATCAGTTTATATATATACATATATATATATATATATATATATATATATATGTATATAAAGAGATAAAAATAAATATATCACGCCTAAACTTAAGGCGCCATATGTATATTTACGTCATTTTGTTCGCATTATAATTTTTGCTAGAAACAATTGCAATTGCATTTAACTATATAATTATTAACAACTTAAATATATAACCATATTTACACGTATATTAATATAAACGTAATAATAAGTTTACAGCATGAACATGTTAAACTGTTAAAACGTTACGTAACTTAATATCATATTCCATTTCACTCTTATTAAAATCAGGTACAAGGTTCTCACCCTGAAGTGTCCAGTATAGCTCATGTGCTATGTTAATCCACAGCAGTATAACCTAAAAACTTTCGTTTATTCATATAATTTATGTTGTGACCGATGGTCATATTAGAAATATATTTGTTAAGATGTGACAGAACTTTTAAATGACATTGTTGTGATTGTTTACATTGTTTATTCAACTTTAAAATGACATTGTCGCGATTGTTTACATTGTTTATTCAACTTTAAAATGACATTGTTTACGTGATTGTTTACATTGTTTATTCAACTTTACAATACGAGGCAACAGATCGGAAACAAAATGTTTAGTTTCGACAGTTCTAATTGCCATACTACAATGTGAATTTTTTGGCAGATTTAAAACTTGTCGAATCTTTCTAACATCTACAGCAATGCAGTTTGTAGAAATTTACCATTTAAAGCAACTAGCGAACAGCTATGGAAACAGTTACAGGAATTATCATACAGACAGAGCAGGATTCTTCCAGCAAGCACAGTTTAAAGAAAGCGTAACATGGAATTGACAGATTCAATGCAGTCAAGATTGCATCTTTTAATTTGACTTGATTGATGCAAATTATAAATTAGACAATGTCTAAGATGTCGTCTATCACGATGTAGTTTTAATTGTACGTTTTTAATGGTTACTTTGAGGTTTTTTATAATTTCACTTTTACTGGATAAGCACTTTATGTTGTAGCAGATAAAAAATAGCTAATAAAATCTACTACAATATCTGTACAATCTATTACAATATCTGTATTTAATTCCATAGGTAAGAGGTCCGAGGGATAAACGAAGTTATGCACAGCCGATTATATGCAGAACAGTGCTGTCTTTGTTCCTCTGTGTGGTAGATTTAATGGGGTTCATAAATGCTGACATAATACACATACATTTATATTGTGGGAATTATTATTCTTTCAAACTTCTAGCAAGTTTTTAACTGGAATGCTCTGAAATTTCTAATCAATTAACGTAGAATAATTACTGAGTTGCTATGAATGTAATAATATTTTAACGTAGAAGTTATAGAGTATATAGTCAACAAATTCATATTTCTACGAGTTGCATTATTAAAAATGACACTAGAATTTCTGATTTAGTCAAAATACAATCAAAAATACAAGAGAAAATCAAACAAAAAACGAAAAGCAAGAAATATCATTATTAAAAATATAATAATAATAATAATAATAGTAATAATAATAATAATAATAATAATAATAATAATAATAATAATAATAATAATAATAATAATAATAATAATAATAATAATAATAATAATAATAATAATAATAATAATAATAATAATAATAATAATAATAATAATAATATTTTTATTGCTTTTTCTTTTTAGTTTGATTTCTCCTGTATTTTTGATTGTATTTTGACTAAATCAAAAATTCTAGTGTGAGACTATAATCTTGTAAACACTCAGATGTTGGCCAGCGGCAGTGTGAAACTAATTATAATGAAACTCATAACAAATTATAACATACATCGATAAACTAGGTTTGTATAATAAAGAAATATTCGATTTCTTATGCCTTGCGCTTATACCGTGATAAACAGACTCTCTAATTAATAATTGCGTGGCAAAATCATACAGTAAAAATATTGTTTTTTCTATCATGTATTTACTCTTGTATTTTTTTCCTTTTTATTCTGAAAAAATTGTTAATTTAGTTGCTGTTTCATAAAAATTAAAAAATAATCAACATAGAGCCGGATTTTCAATGTAACTAGTAACTTAGCAAAATTAGGCGTCTAATATAATTCTTAAAACACTATGATTCTGCGTAGAACGCATACGACTTCTCATTAAATAAATAAAAAATATTTTGTTTCTTTTTTTCTTTTCTTCATATCTGCTTATTTATCACCTATTTGGCTTTTTGTAAATGCATAATTAGTGCTTAAATTACTGTATCAATTTCTTTTCTACTGGTCTGCTTATTCATTACCTATTTGGCTTCTGTTAAATACATAATTAGTTCATAATGTTCTATGCTGCAGGCTCTGGCTATATAAACTGATCGTATGTTTGTCAAAATTTGCCACTGATGATGACAGGTGTAGCTCTGTCGAAACGTTTGACATCATTTTTAACTATGTGAATTGGAAGTTTTAATAAAGTTTGGCTATAATTCTGTTGTTTTGGCTATAATTTTTTCTAGTAAGATTCTATTTTTATACTTGGTAATATTGCACCTACATTTGAATACCAAACACAATTAAAAAACGCGAAGATATCTACATAAATATTGAACATTAATATTTATATTATTAAAATGTTTAGTATAAATATTGTCTGTTATTTGCAATGCTTTCCAGCACTTAAGATTGAAAATATGACACACAATATTTAAAGCAAGTAGAGTGAGAATTTTCACTTTAAATTCCTAGTTGCAGACAATATATTTCACCTAGTTAAAACTGAGAATTTAAAGCGAAAATTCTTAAAAACTATAACCAGAATAAATAAGCAAAAAAAACAAAAAATATAACCTTAATATTTAGGTGATAAAATGATATAACCGATTATAAAGAATTCGTAAAAAGCAACTAGTATTTTACAAAAACTGTTGGCTAAATTTCCTAAAAGATTATTAAAATTTCAAGACTATAAATTACTAGATTTTTTAATAGAGCTAGTCTGTATATTTAATAGAGCTAAAATATTCATAATTTATGAAAACAATCACAGTTTGTTGTTTACAAAAACGAGCAAGAAATTCCACTCATATTCATGTGTGCAAATTCCAATCACAAAAGTATAAAAATTGATTATTATAAGTTTTTAAACTCACTTACCTTATAATTCTGAGGTTTTGATTGGATTTTTCTTTCGCTGCTTGTAAGGATCTGTGTTTGCTGTCAATTTCAACGTTTAAATTTCAGTTTCGGCTCGTTATAAATTATCAGTTTTTATAAATCATCACAAGATAGTTCAGTAAGATGTACACAGGCGATTATATTTTATTTAATTCGTTTTATAGACTTCTTACAACCGTTCTTGATTCTTAAACTTTGATATTCGTTAATTTTGCAGTGTCCGCGCGTCCGAAAAACATCGAAATTACTTATAAAATTCTCACAAATGTTTTGAAACGTCTTTCAGACATTCCTAGTTGGTTAAAGCCCAAAGACGTAGCAAATGAAGCTATGAGGTTTGGATGAGCAAGAGATAAATTCATCCAAGTGTTTCGACACCTCCCCCTGCCATCTTTTCAATAGACACGCGTGACGTCATCGTCACGTGACCGCCTGGCTTGTTTACTTTGGCTACCTTGACAACGAGATACTTTGTAATGGTAAAATTAACGATGAGTTGGACAGAGAACAAATAGTATTAGTAGACGAATAGAAGGCTCAGTTTACAATGCGTATGTTTTGCTAGGCGTTATGGGCAACAGCGCCCCTAGTGATTCTATAATAATAGTTAATAACCCACATAGCTAGATAACAGAAGTAAAAATTAATAAAAATATTTTACACGATAAAAATGTCGAATAGGGGTTTTCTTATAACAGCTTGTGGTAGCTTAGATAAAAGATTAAAATTTATCTTTAGAGACCTATATAAACAAGTCTATAATATATTATTATTATTATTATTATTATTATTATTATTATTATTATTATTATTATTATTATTATTATTATTATTATTATTATTATTATTATTATTATTATTATTATTATTATTATTATTATGAGTTTATTTCGTATAAAATATACAGTTTACAAAGATAAAGATGTTAGTAAAATAGGTAATGCGATGTTAGTAAAGTAACATATCTACAGACATTCAACTTTATAATAACCACACATTGTAGTTCCCTTGTAATTATATTACAGTATACAGTGTTGTAAGGAGCTATAATAGATATCTTAAAACATAATCTTTAAATGAGTTCTTAACCTTTAATTTTACATTTTCGTTTAGATCTATACAGAAAAAAGAAATATATAGATACCAAGAGTAATATAATTGTAACATAATATAATATATAATATAGTACTATAACATAGATTAGGTCTTTCATGGTAAGAGTTTTCTATTAACTATAATTTATATTTTTATGTCTATAAACAAGCATGTGTATAAACACCTTAATTTATGCAAATTGTAATTAGTCTTTTAACAAAAATATCATTAAGATTAACAATTAGCATTAAAGTAAAAAACAAACATTAATCTGTTAGCCTTCCAGATCAAGAAAAACACGGGAAAAATGAAAAACAAAAATTAGGCAAAACAGAAAATAAAGAATTACTCATTAACTAATAATTTTTAAATAATTTTGAAAAATGAAACAAATTACTACTACTACTACTACTACTACTACTACTACTACTACTACTACTACTACTACTACTACTCCTACTACTACTACTACTACTACTACTACTACTACTACTACTACTACTACTACTACTACTCCTACTACTACTACTACTACTACTACTACCACTACTACTACTACTACTACTACTACTACTACTACTACTACTACTACTACTACTACTACTACTACTACTACTACTACTACTACTACTACTACTACCACTACTACTACTACTGCTACTACTGCTACAACAATAATAATAATAATAATAATAATAATAATAATAATAATAGTAGTAGTAATAATAATAATAATAGTAGGAGTAATAATAATAATAATAATAATAATAATAATAATAATAATAATAATAATAATAATAGTAATAGTAATAATAATAATAATAATAATAATAATAATAATAATAAAGCGAAAGACACAATTAGCGTGAAATAGTTCAAATAATTTAAAATAAAGAAAAATCAAAGCAAAATGAAACGGTACGTAACGCAAAAGATAATTTTATAAAAAGGTTTTTTGTATGTTCTACTTACAAAAGCCGTGATGAATATTAATCACACATTGTTTACTCGCGCACCTAACTTTACCTAAAAACGTGATTACAGGTACGATCGCTCAAAAGTGCCATAATTGAAGGTAACAGAGTAATCAACAGAGATTAGTGAGCTTGCCGCGTGCTTTGTGTAATCACTGCTCTTTTGTTTTCTTACTGTAAATTCAGCCGCTGATAGTTGATAATGCATGTAATCACCCTATGTATGCTGATGATGCATTCATGATGTAGGAAGTATTCCCTTTTCACAATAAATCGTTCGAAATTCCACAAAAATGTCACGATTGCTCTTTTGATGGTGTTTTATTTGGGGGAAGTGTTCTAAAGTGGTTGAAATTTCTTTAATCTTTGCAAATTTTCGTTTTGTTTGACTGCAATTTTGTTGTTATTTATTTCTGCAGATAATTATTTGTGACGTTTCGCATTCTACAAGCACCATATTAGGAACTGAACTGCAAATATGTGCTTGCCATCTTGAGGTAAAACATTTAGTAAGTAAGCAGTTTATTTTCAAATAGACATCAATTTACAAATAGACATGGTGAAATATAATACATATTTTACTTTATATCAAAACTGATTTACTAGTATATTAATATATTAATATACGATATATGTATATATATATATGTTACTATGTTACTGTATATGTTACTATTATATTACTATATATATATTAATATAGTAATATAATAGTAGATCATTTATATATATATATATATAAACAATACCAATAGAATAACAATATATATCTATATATGTATATATGTATGTGTATGTGTGTGTGTATGTTGTATGTATATATTGTATACAATATACTATTATATTACTATATATATTAATATAGTAATATAATAGTAGATCATTTATATATATATATATATATATATAAACAATACCAATAGAATAACAATATATATCTATATATGTATATATGTATGTGTATGTGTGTGTATATATTGCATACAATATATACATACAATATACACACACACACACACATACATATATACATATATAGATGTATGTATACATATACGTGATGTATGTATATATGTATGAGTTTTGCAAAAAATAAGCAAGACAAGCGAGTATAGATATAAGATTCGAGGTTACAGCTCCAATGACGACACCATACTCGACGATCTACACATTAAATGAAAGGCCTCGATCTAGTGTCGTCTATTTGATGGCTTATTTGTCGAATCGGGCCCACCAGGAAGAAACGGGCGCGACAAACGTCCAAAAATGGCCCTCACATGCTTTTTGCAAAGCCCATTTCTCTTATTTCTCTACGTCGGGAACGGGCCGGGAGTGTTCCTGGTAATGATTAGATAGCCCGTTCAAAGATGAGTTCAGCAGGCGTATTTAGAATTCGCTGGAGAGCAACGGCGTCCCGTAACGGGCGTTTTCCCGGACCCAACTCCTGATTTTGTCGAAATTTTGAACAAACAGCTTGTAGAAAAACCGTTCTATCTGCACTTGGTGATTTTAATGATATTTTGTTCGTTTTTCACAAGTTTTAGGTCAGCTCATCTGAAGCAATACATCAAATTCTGATCTCCATCGTTCACATCAGCATTGCCGTAGCCGCCTGTGTGAACGAATCCTTACTTTAAAAATGTTTTTGTACTTGCGATAATTTCGGCTTGGTTATAACTGATGTTAATGTCAAAAAATTAAGCACATTTTTGTTATTTAAATTCTGAATTTTCTGAAATTTTGGAGGTTTTGTAAAAATTCTGAAGCTGAAGAAAATTATGAGATCTTAAAACAAAAAGAATTTTTTTACAGTTAAAACATCACAACTTTCTTAAAACTTTTAACTTATATGGTTAATTTAATTAATTAACTACGTAAATTAACCCTTTCATACCCGTTGTATCCCGTGGGATACGAGAATATTTTCTGCCTTTAAAATTAATAAAATTTTAAAACTGACAGTTATTTGATCTGTTAATAGTTATTTTGATTTAAACCAATAACAATGGACTAAAAATGGTGATAAAATGGCAAACTAGAAAATATACATAGCATAAAAAACTGCACAAGGTACAGTAGTTTAGAGACGACTTTGTACAGATCAGCATAGCATGCATACTAAATGTCTTAAATACTTTAAAAAATTATCAGCAGTTGCAAAATGAAGCACATTTTATGCTTCCATTGAATCTCAATGTATCCCGTGGGATACAGGCTATATTTAGCACGCGGGGCACAGGTAGAAAAAAATAATATAATTATGTGTAAACAAGAAGTGGACATACTGAACAAAAGTACCAAGCCAAAAAAAATTTTCTTATTAAAAAATAATTTGGGACTGAAAGGGTTAATAAAGTTGTGGTGTTTTAAGTGCCTGTGGTCAAAAATTGACTTACATTATTCTTTTTTTTTTAAATCTAAAATTAATGATTTTATTTATCTTTTTTGTTACCATTTTTATGTTTACTCAAATGTTTCAAAAATCCTTTTGATTGGTGGATAATCAAAAATATTGTGCCTTGGCATCAATGGTGTGACTTATGCTCTGTGTGATATCAGGTTCGAGTCCTAGCTAAAGCAAACTTTTCACTGTTTTTTCAAAAGTATTCAAAAGAAAAGAATGAGCACTTTCTAATTCGTCGACTTCGCTAATTGGGTATTTAATTACTTAATTAACTGCTCGTGCATCTGACAAACCTGCAATAGCCAATATCTGCTATTTTTACGAAACTGATGCTTTACTAAGCTCTACTCACGGTTTTGTCTTATCAGTTTGTAAACGGGTGTAAAGGGTTAAACGTATAATACAGTATGAATTGTAGCTCACATACACATATGTATATATATTGCATGTGTCTAAGGCAAAATTCATCCTGGTTTTATCGTAACTTTAGTAGCAAAAGTAAAGCGTGCTTGTAGAAAAGTTTGTCATTTTTAATACTTTCCCAAAAGTGTAATCTAAATAATCCCAGTGAATGAATTCTGTTATTACGGACCTTAATTATTATAAATAATTGCTAAGAAGTTTTATAAGCAAATTTGTGGTGTATGTATTAACCCTTATAGGGTCACCGGAGGGGGGGGTAAAAATTACCCCCAGACCGGTTTTTTGCATTTTACCATTTTACCATACGCATCCCAGTAAACCTTTTCTATGACTTTTTCTAAATATGTTTTGTGCACAAAATACTTTCAGTTATTTATTTTAGGCGTATTGTCTCACCACGAAATAAAAGTGAAAATGCAATATGTCGATTTTTTTTTAAATTGTCGAAACTTTACTTCGCTTGTCTATACATTATACGGGCGATGTATCTGATAAAACAAAATGTCAGTTACTCAAATTACTCCACCTAAAAGAAGAAAGTAGTAGACAATAAATTCAAAATAACAATGATTTTTGCACACGCGCTAGCAATGTCGGTTGTCTACAGTTATTCCAGCATAGATAAGGGAACGTAACTAAGTGAATTTAAATTTCGTATTACTAGTAAGTCACATGTCTTTAAGCAGAGGTATAATGTATCCTATGGTGGTCAGCATCACGACAAATTATGCTGTTGCTGTTTACTAATCAAAAGTAATTTACGATTATAGTGGGGGTAATTTTTTACCTCACGGTTACCAAAATCCGTTGTAAAAAATCGTGACCCTATAAGGGTTAAGAACATAATTATATATATACCTGTCCGTGTTGTATATATACTCTTATATCATGATATAGTGCAGAATTTTCGGCCTGCATATAAAGAGGCCTGTGTGTGTGTGTGTGTGTGCGTGCGTGCGTGCGTGCGTGTGCGTGTGTGCGTGCGTGTGCGTGCGTGTGCGTGCGTGTGCGTGCGTGTGCGTGCGTGTGCGTGCGTGTGCGTGCGTGCGTGTGTGTGTGTGTGCGTGTGTGCGTGTGTGCGTGTATGTATATGTGTATATAATGTGCAAAATTAAAGAATTATCATCCTCATCGCAAGTTCTATGTACAATAGTTGTGCTTATACTGTACATAAAATCTATCTTATAACGTGCTATACGATACCACAGCTTCATAATGGTCGAAACATTTATGGTTGCCTAATTACATAGATTATAATGAGGGCGTGGTCAGTGAACACCTATAACGTGCTGTAAACCTGCATGCAGCGAACGTGACAACCTGCCTGCTCCTCCGCATCTTCATCCTCATCTTCTTGTTGCTGCTGCTCTGTTGCTAATGAGGATGCTACCTCTGTTGCTCTTACTGCTTTTGCTGTAGGTGTTGTTGAAGCTGATTTTGCTATTACTGTTGCTGTTACTGCTGTTGTTGTTGCTGTTGCTAGTGCTACTTTGCTGTTGTTGCTGCTACTGCTGCTCTGCTGTTGTTGTTGCTGTTGTTACTACTGCTGCTATTGCTGTTGCTGTTACTGCTGGTGCTGCTACTGCTGCTGCAGTTGTTGCTGCTGTAGCTGCTTTGTTGTTGTTGTTACTGCTGCTATTGGTGTTGCTGTTACGGCTTTTACTTTACTGTTGTTATTGCTGCTGTTGCTGTTGCTGCTGTTGCTACTGTTGCTGCTTTGCTGTTGTTGTTGCTGTTGCTACTACTGCTGCTTTGCTATTGTTGTTGTTTCTGTTGTTGTTACTGCCGCTATTCGTGTTGCTGTTACTGCTTTTACTTTACTGTTGTTATTGCTGCTGTTGCTGTTGCTGCTGCTGCTGTTGTTGCTGCTGCTGTTGCTCTTCCTGCTTCTGCTGCTTTGTTATTACCGTTGATGTTGCAGTTGTTGTTGTTGTCGACATCAGTTTTTTTTAAATTAAGATTAATTTCTAGATGACAAAAGTCTTTCCTCTGGCTTCCTGGGCTACAGACACACATCTCGACTACCACGATGAAGCCTTCGCAATGCTGACGTGATTGGGCAACCATTAACAGTTGCTGTATTACTGCAGCGCCACCAAATCAAAGCCTTTTGTCAGCGGCTCAGATTTAGAACCTAATATTCTTAGGTACACAGAATAAAAAGATATATTATTGCCCGTCGCTTGGAGCAATGTTGATCTTAGATTGGTAAGTCTATAAACTCTGCAAACTCGCCTTTTGATCGCCTATATATCGCGTAGAACCAAAGAGAAAGGGAGAGGGGGTGGAAATGAGGGTGGAGGGCGGTTCTGAAGGTGGTTTTCCCTCTTTCACACCAGTCCAAGGCAAATTAAGCCGTCAAAGATGATTCAAGATATTTCCAAGATGATTCACGATTATTATTACCTGCATGTTAAAGGAAAACCGGACGATTGTTTAGACTCAATCTCATTATAACTTACTATCCAAAATATACAGTTTCTTGCCTATAAAAGTTAACAAACATTAAAAAAACGTTAAATAATTGTCATGCTCGTGTTCAGTTTACTTTTTCATATCTTGATATGTTTTTTTAATTTGAAATTGTTAGTTACTTACTGTTATTTATATATTCGTTAGATTATGTAATAAATCGTTTAACTTTTTGAGATAAGTTCCAAAAAGTTTTGAGATAACTTTTTTGAGATATGAGATATGAGATAACGATGATTTAATTGTTGTGAACTCCTCTGATTTGACATCTTAAGTTCCCTGCTACATTGTTCAGAAATTGTCTCTACAAACGTGTTATAATTGTGAAAAATTTTAACTTTCATTAGTTAAAAACAACTGTCAGATTCTTTACCGATGACCAAGCTTTACAAAAACTTAATTGCTGTTGATATTTTTATATTATTTATTGATTTCTTCGTTTTTTTGCTTATTTAGTTTTTCACTCGCCAATGCATACATTTTATTTACTAACATATTTATTTATTTATTTATTTATGTATAATTTATTTATTTGTTTGTTTATTTGTTTGTTTTTCTTATTTAGTTCTTCGTTTGCTTATTCATGCATTTTTTAAATTACTAACTTATTTATTTATTTATTTATTTATTTATAATTTATTTAATTTATTTATTTGTTTGTTTTTTCTTATTTAGTTCTTCATTTGCCTATGCATGCATTTTATTTAATAACCTATTTTTTTATTTATTCATTTGTTTATAATCCACTTATTTGTTTATTTTTTTTATTATATATATATATATATATATATTAACTTTTTCCCTTTTGCCACAAAGCTGAATTATTTAATTAATTTTTTTCTTTTCTTTACTTGATTATATTTGTATTATTTTTTGTGTTGCTCCTACTTAGTCAAATTACGTGTCTGTTATTATTGCATGTTCTGTTGGCATATTTTTTAAATTGTCACTCATTGTTTTCAGTTTGCTCTATTAATTTTTGAAGTGCCTAAAACTTTTCATTAATTTAATTGCAGAAGGAAGGCTGACTTGATGACCAATTCATCCCTCGCTACCCTTTTCCTACACCCCATGTAATGCATCTTCTGACCTCTTCACACTTACACTGCCTCCGAATGATTTTAATTTTTTTATATATGTAACTAATCTTTGCTTTTACCCTACAAAATGTGTATTTTGTGGAGATAAATAAAAATTGTCCATATCTATGCACTGTTAAGCAAAATGTGATAAGTGGCTACTTACTTATTGGGAATACAATTATTAGTAGTATATAGATCCAGCAGTTGTTCTTAATCTTATTCAGATCACTTGCTGATTATTGAAACGAGGATAAAGACTAAACCATTGAAGTAAGTGACCGCGCCTCACCTTATCACTAAAAAATTTTTCAAGCAATGTGATTCTACTGGTCATATTTATTGCTCATTATGTTTTAGCACTTTCAAATTTGCGTAAAAATCAAAATTGCATTTTTGTTGCAGTTTCCTTCTTACTCATAATCAAACCTGACAATAACAGAAATCTTCTTATTGATGAATCAGCTGTTGCACTTGTAGTTCTCTCCACTACATTTTCTCTAATCCTTTTATATTTGCTACAAGTAAATAAATGTTCTGTTGTGTCTAATTCACTAACTGCGCATGACACATTAAATTTCTTATAAATGAACCCTTAAAATTTGTTTTTACTTTGACCATATAAAGTCTTAAATCCAAAATACTTTTAACTTCTACATGACTGAATGTTGTAAAATAATCCATCTAAGACCATTTATTGCTTTCCAGAAATCTTGGTTTTGCACTCTTGTTTATATTTTCACGGCATTTGTCTTGTATCACCTATGTTATTTTAAATTTTACACGTTTTTTTCGGATTTCTTTTGATTTTTCACATAATTATTCCTTGTCAATATTAATACCATAAATCTTTGCTATTTTTTCAATTTCACTATGCCACTTATCATCATGCCAGTATTTCATTTGCTGCACTAGAACTTTGCTGGCTAACTTTCGCTTCCTGATATTAGGAGAGTCTTGTAAGGCATAAATCATTTGTGTGGCAAATACGTTCTTCAATTGGCCAAATTCCCAATTCTGATATTAACCCCCAGTAACTTGTAGTTTAAGTCATTCCCAACATATGAACCTTCTTAGTGACTTGCCTTAAATGCTTTCTAATTCATCAAACTCATTTCTTTTCATGTTTGACCAAGCTTCAGAATTATGATGGTTTTGCATGTAATTCATAAAGTTTTAGTTTTATTCCTGCTGACATTATTCCTACATTATTAATATTTGCTACCAGTATTTGATTTGTTTTGTTTTCTTGGGTGTTACATAGTTACGTTGTAAAAATTACAACAATTATTTTCTTAGTACTTTTTAAAATCAGTTCTGTAAGCTTTTCTAAAGCAATAGTAATCAAACGTTGAACGATATCAATAGTTAATGCGGTTTTTATTATAATTATTATAATTGGCAAAAAAGTCCAATCTATCAGTCTCTGTGGCCTGTTGGCTAGACAAAAGAATGAAATTACAACGAATATATGTACTGATATGCGATCATCGCTTGCGTGCTTTTCTTCTGCGATTCAACATTTCAACGTGAGCATTGCTAAAGTCTAGCATGGCATTCAAAGTCGTCTGCTATTTATGCTATCTCAAGAGTTTTATGTTACAGTATTAATTGACAGTATGTTATAGTTATCCCAATAAGGCAAGTGTAGTAATAAAATAGTAGTACCCTTTTTAAACCTAAATATAGCTTTGTGTGGATGCTCAGCAGGAGGTACCTTCTGATATTGTCTGTGCTGCCACTCTTTCAATTCCCGACGTGCAAAATAACATTAATTCACATTCGTAATGGCATTAATTGTTTATTAGCAATCATTAATGTTACAAAAATGCAGTATAACAGTTCGCATTAGGACGGTTCTGTAAGAAGTCTGAGATTCATAAAG
>JAQGDQ010000879.1:0-84719 GCA_030141605.1 Tubiluchus corallicola
CATTGTGTGTGTATAACCAAGCAGTCGAGAATACCACTATCGTGAAATTAAAAGAAACGAATACACAAGGTCTTTTTCTATATAGTACTATTAACTTAAGTAAAGAAAAGTTTATACTACTTACTATTATCACATAAATTCTTTGGCAGATGGCGACACAAGTACTTTAAACACTTGCGTATAGTGTATCATTGAAAGTTCATAGTACCACTCAGCAAGAAAAAGCACATTTACGAATGCACAGTAAGCACACGAACATTAATTTTTGCATAAATCACTTTCTGTATTGGTGTGAAATTTTTCAGTTTCCGTGAAATGAACTAAAGAATTGCACCGTGTGATATTTTGAGTAGATATCCATCAATCACATCTCATTATCACTAATGCAAGTGAAATAATTTACAGCTTTTAGTTGTTACTTACACATAAGTGTTAATGTAATTTCAGCAGTGGAAGCAATGGAACTGAGAAACATTATAAAATTAGAGGAGAACGAGAGTTTCGAGATGTACAAGTGCGATGGAAAAATTTTTTTAATCTCTGTGCAAAAATTATTTTCAATGATGAAAAAATAATTTTTTATAATGAACAAGCTGGTGCATAGATTTTGTTGGCAAAAATATGAACAATTTTAGTATCAGGCTAGTTAGCTAGTGTCTAGGTGATCAAAATGGCCCATTCGCGAACATCTGGGTCAGGAAAGATAAATGGGTGATAATGGTGCCGGGTAATGGCATAATGCTGATTAATGATTTAATACGTTCGCGCTATGATTAACAAGCTAAGTTTTGATTGAAATATACAAGGAAACCCTTCAGATATAAGATGGGAAGTTACAAGGAATAAGTGCAAAAATAAGTTTATGTGAGACTATAATAACGAAATACATTCCAGTCTAGCAGGGGAAGAAAGCACGTGTTAACAGATAAATGAACAAATCAAAATTGGTATATAGAACTCACAAATTTGTTTCTCTGTAATTTTTGCTACAATAAATGGTCAGTAAAGATTAATTATTAAAAACATTTATTAAGGTTAACATTGAGTATTTCAAGTAGGTCGTGTGTTTATAGGCTGAATAAATAAAAGTTGACAAAAGCAAATCTGTCTTAAAAATCAAATTTCTTTTCAATGTATTTTCGAAAGCACATAGCAACCAACGAGTTCGAAAATGAATGCAGTACATCTTTCTGAAACAAACACTTCGTACATTGCTCAAAGGATTACGCAATAAGTGAAATTAATGAAATGAAATTATCCATATTGTATTTTCTCTCACAGAAGTCGTTCCGATTTTATGACAAATCACAAAAATCAGCTCACTTAAATCCATGATTGCCATGCTTTATTATGCTTCTATGAACTACATTTCTCTGCTAAGCTAATATTATTACCTACGTGAAGAATTACCACTGTTGGTTCAGTGTATTATTTTAGATGTTCATGATTATAATTAGATTCCGGGCCCGCCATACCGTCAACATGATAAGCAAAATCTGCTGTTAAGTGACGAATCTGGCTTGCAGTGTGTCATACTATATTTAAAAAGGATTTAGTGCTATTCTAGTGAACAGGCTACTCTCGGACCTATCCATATTTTTGTGCACAGTGACCGATAATGTTTAGTGAATACAACTTTTTGTCAAATAATCAGACAAATCAACTTCACTCAAGAGTTTCTTGGTGAATATGTAACTATAGCTTCAACTACTAGCAGTTTTATTTAAATAAAATCACATTTCTAAGGAAAAAATATATAAATTTTCTGTTTCACGCAAATTACATACGCGGAATGACAATTGCTGTAAAATTGTAAAATCGTTATAAGATAATGAATGTCATTACGATTATGTCTTATGTGCGAAGGTATAGTTAATGAAATATAGTTCAATGCTATTTTATGTCATGTTACGTTAAGTTACGTTACAATATGTTATGTTATGTTACGTTACGTTACGTTACGTTACGTTACGGTACGGCATGGCATGGTATGGTATGGTATGGTATGGTATGGTACGGTACGATATGGTATGTCATGTCATGTCATGTCATGTTATTTTATGTCATGTTATATTATGTTATGCTACATCAGATTGCATTATGTTGCACTATGATATGCTACGCTATGCACGTTATGTTATGCCATGTTACGTTACTTTATGTTTTGTTATGTTATTATATGCTATGCTATGCTACGCTATGCATGTTATGTTCTGCCATGTTACGTTACGTTATGTTATGTTATTATATGCTATGCTATGCTATGTTATGTTATGCCATGTCAGGTTACGTTACGTTACGTTAAGTTACATCACATTACGATATGTTATGTCATGTTATGTTAATTTATGTTATGTTATACTACGCTATGTATATTATGTTCTGCTATGCTATGCTATGTTACGTTACATTACGTTATGTTATGTTATGTTATGTTATGTTATGTTATGTTATGTTATGTTATGTTATGTTATGTTATGTTATGTTATGTTATGTTATGTTATGTTATGTTATGTTATGTTATGTTATGTTATGTTATGTTATGTTATGTTATGTTATGTTATGTTATGTTATGTTATGTTATGTTATGTTATGTTATGTTATGTTATGTTATGTTATGTTATGTTATGTTATGTTATGTTATGTTATGTTATGTTATGTTATGTTACATAACATAACATATTGTGGCGTAGCATATAAGGTATGCATTTCAACGCAGTGCAAGGTGTTATCGCTATCATCTTTGAATTCAAAATGGCGGATCCAAAATCCGACTCCGCCAGTCAATGCGGAATACTTGTTAGTATACACATCCCTGTAAAGTTTCATGCCTGTCCATTACGAATTCATGGAGCGTAAGGCGTTTTTCAAAGGTCATCAACTATTAAGAACAACAACATCCAGATGAGCAGCGACTTTGGTAAGCCTCAACCAAAAATGTTCATCCATTGTTGCAATCAACTTCTACGTCTAGTAATGGTTAATTATGCTCTCAACGGCTTTAAATGTAAAATTTTATGCTATAAAACTCAAGCATGAAATATTTCTTTTATTACACAATGATTACAATATAACTGTCACATGTCACTCTGTACAATTTAACAAAATTGTTTATTTTATTCGACAATAATGCCACAATGTAAAAGTGATACCATGTCAAGGTAGGTGTAATTTATGTGCGCTGTAATTTATGTCCAAGGCTTCAGGCTCTACTATCAGTAACATCTCGTCAGAGTTGTATTCGCAGTAATTGGTTAGGTAAGTACCCCTTTTGATGTACAGCACATCGACTTCATATAGGCGACAATCAGTTTTTCATCGCGCAGTTTTCGAGACAGCTAATGGGAAAAAATAATGAAACAGTGGGGTAGTTGAACTTGGCGTGAGTGCATAAAAGGTATAGAAATCCAGTGTATCATGGCGCCCAAAATTTGTTTCTTCGTTGTGAATGGGATGGACTGACCGCGACCAAATCTATATTCCATATCAAATTATAACTAGTATTAAAACGTTATCAGAAATCATGTAGACAAATGTACAGATTTCATAAAAATGTGCTCAATGGTTTTTAACATTGCACTTTTAATTATTCTTCACGGAATTTTGTAAAGTTTTTCGTTTTTTGTTTGCTCCGAAATTACTCTAAGACATTTTGTACAATGAATGTATCTCAGACAGTGGCTACTAACTATTCTAAAACATTTTGCACTGCCAAGCTGATGTGTCTCGGACAGTGGCTACTAATTCTTTAGTAAAGGATTTCATACTTCTCTAGGAACACGTGCAAGTAGATATTTTTTCGACCGTAACGCGTGAGACCCAAAAGAAAAGTTTCATGAAATGTTGATGGGCTTACTACACACGTAAAGTTACCCACGAACAATTCAGTCCACATAATTGCCTAGGTATGTGAAGCTTGCAAACTAGTAAAAATTCAAAGCGAACTTGGAAAAGTATTTTGGACATTAAAAAACGATGAAATCAAGAAAAAGAATGTTTTCCTTCAACTATAATGTGAAACATCGGACTCGAATAAATGTAATGTCGGTTTTTGTTAATGTACAGAGTGTGTTTGGAGACAAATGCTATATTATTGCGCACAAGCAAAGGGTTACAGCAGAAGACCTCACTACATGTTAACGTAAAAATTGTATGCATTCGGTTGACACTAATGCGCGTAAATAATTTTCTACCTACGCGCACTTATTTTAGTCTTCTTTTGAGAAATCCGCGACATTTTTAAATCAAAAATGATGCTTCTTTTAACGTTTTGAAGGCAGCTACTGAGTTGCACGAAACTAGCGGCATTCACATAAGAAGCATATATTCGCTTGACGACAAACAGGAAAGAGAAGTTCTTGCCCTAGCATCAAAGGTGCATTAAGCACATATAGTAATTCTACTGAAACTCAAGTTCGCGTAAGATTTTTAATAATTAGAATTGTGGTTCTCCAGTCCGCAAACTGAACTGAAAAATTATATTCATCACTTACATTACATGTATCATTACATTCATACGTACTCACTCGTATGTAGTTCAAGTAAATCGGTGGGACGCATAGCGTCACTGATCTAGGAGAACCTATAATCATGTTGATTGCTTTTCATCATTATGCTAGGCTTTCAATTTTCCATTTTCTCATTCATATTAACTTGCAAACCCAGAGGTCTACAGTCACGAAACTTACGGGATAGAATCCTAGGGTAGGGGCTTGTAAGTGGTTGAGATACGGAGACCTCTGTCGGAAACTCGACATCGTTCAGAGTTTTATTGCCATTCAACTCCTCTTTACAACTTGAATTAAATTCAAAATTTAGAGGTACTGTGCCGTAGATGGGTACCTAGAATTAAATAAAAACAGTTTAAAGCCCCGAGATGAGATACACCTGGAGTAGGGGCTCAGATAATGGTGTCGGTAAAAAAACCTACGATTGTTGAAAGGTCTGAGATAGTAAATGCTTAAGATGTGAAACGTCTCTTTCATTCAAGTCGTAACATTACATAACTCCAAAACAATAGTGAACAGAGTAACGAAATTTCAAACTTCCTGATTTGCACCAGAAGATTAAAGGACATTTTAAAGTGCCTGAGATATGAAGCTAGGTGTAAACACGGTCACGGATGCTCCTTATGCACGTTATGCTCGCGGATTTGGATTTGAATTCATTCAGTCTTGTATAAACTGTAGGAAGTGCAGATTCTGCTCTGTTCATTGAAGATTAATGTGAAATGGCTGATCTCATATTATGACAACTTATAATTTACTTTATATTATAAACTTATGTGTTATATTTTAAATGGAACCATAGTTTCCGTGTAAACAAGAAGAGTGATCAATTAAAAAACCTTTTCAAGATGGGCGGACGCTAACTTGTATGACCAATGTTCTTCTGCGTGAATAAACAGTTTGAATAAACTGTTTCCGTGTAAGTAAACTAGTCTGTATTACTAGGCCAGCGTTGTCTAAACGTGTTAATGTAAAGATATCTTAATGCGAAGAACGAATTTGTGGTGATAAACCACCTCAGTTTGAAAAATGCTTCGATAACTGAAATTTTTTCTACTACATTGCACATGTATTTATATGCTTAACTCTTTACTAGTACTATAGTGGCGTCTATAATACGTCAACTCCTCTAGATTCAATTAATGTGACTCACTTTTAAGCTAACCTAGGCTTAAGTTTTTAACAGCAGTGGCAACAAACTTTTGGATGTTAATGCTTTGCCGTATTATGGAAAAGACTGATATCAGACAAATATAGGTACCCAATTAACCATACAAATTAATTAGTTAAATTGGCACGTTAACTAATCTTGTAGCGGCAGCAACAGTTCACAGTTAATATTACTGACTTGCATTGCTAAACAGGTAGTTCAAATGGCTTATTGGGTAGAACATTATACACAGTTTTCTCACTTATTTTTTTTAATTGAAAGGTTTGTTTTTGGGGTAATGATTTTTCATGAATGTATATTCCTATTCATTTGGGGTAAATTATGCAGGGAAAATATTACATATAATTTTTGAACATTTTTGCTGGTATTGCTCTTTTGTGCTATGAGTTTGTCATTGATACTAGTTAGGCATTTGTTTCCTGTCTTTTAAACTTGTGTGCTTTTGTTACATTGTTTTATGTCAAATATTTCGAAGAGATTTAGCATGCTGCAATACTATTCTTTGTTTCTTTAATATTAAACTATTTGGTTTGCACACTACGAAGCATATGTGACAAAGTATTATACAGCTGTGTTAGGCCATTATGATGCCACGATCGAATAAATTTTTTGCAGACCAGAATGTTTCAACTACTTCTTACTTAGAGAAGACAGTCTGACGTCACCACGATTAACGAAGGAGCTGAATTAGAACAATAAAACCTACCCAAAACTGTGCAGTTTATTAAAAAAATTCAGCTGATCGAAACTTCCCGAAAAAGGCCGACCGAATCAGCTGACCGAAAAAGTCCGAGCCTCAGAAGAAATTTTGGCAAGGTGTCTTCATGACTACAGAGTACTTCAGGAAGGAGTTTACTGATTGCAGTATGGCTTCAATCTTTTTCTGTGCCACTTTGGAAAGGACTAAGCCTTTTGAAGCGCTTGTTGAAAGCTATCTAATCAATGATCTCGTTTGTCGAGCTAATCGCACACGCGTCATTTCCTCTTCTTTTACGGCCTCTTTTAATGGGGTTTTCTGCTTGCGAAAATCATAATTATCTACAGCCTGCTCATCTTGCCTTTAATGATGAAAGAATTGCTTTTATCAAATGCTGCTGTTAAAACTGTTAAGGTAGATTGCTCAGCGATTTCCCTAAGGAATGCTCGCAGATATTGCAGGATTACGTTGTAAGACTTTGAGACTTTCAATATGCAGTTATGACATAGAAAAGATTGATTAACAATCAGCATATTAGCATATTGCCGCATTGATTCTTGTAACAAGACTAACAGTACATTTAATTATCTGTACCGTGCACGATAATATAAGCAAAAACAATTATGCTATACACGCACTTAACTTCTTTGATCTTTAATTTTGTTAAAAACTAATCAAATCGCTAAGATGTAAGTTCTGTAAACTGAGCGCAAATTCATTGCTTAAGTAAGCTTCAATACTACCGCTTGGTTTAACTTTGCAAAAACTGGAAGATAATAATTACTATATCCACTTGAAGCTTGATTACTTAATGTTCGCAGTCTAAGCGGATTTTCACTGTCTCGATTTTTTCGATCCATTAGGAAAAACGTTTCACTGGAAGAATGGGCCAGCAGGTCTTTGTTCTTTGCCTTTTTAGACTTTCTATATTTATTTTTTAAAGCTGTTTAATTTGACAACAAATATTAAGGCATCTAGTTAAATAATAATGCGCTTTTTTAAGCGGAACTTTTAACTTAAAATTTAAAAACTGCCCATCTCTCTTTTAGAGAATGTATTTAAATATGTTAGTAGATTAGGTTAGTTAGATTGCCATTTTGTTTCGATAGCTACGTAATATACGAAAAATACATACAAATATAATAGTTACAGATAATAAAGGGTGACAGTAAAGTCAGTAAAATGTACTTCATCTTTTTCAAACATTCCAGTCAATAAGCCATAATCGTATACATAACTCTATTTAAATCGAGTTTATTCGGAATGAAGATACCAACTTTCGCATTTTATTTTATGCGAAAGTTGGTATATTCATTCCGAATTCTTTAAAAAATATCGGATCAGAATAAATAATAATATCAAAGGGACGATGTAAAACATTGTCACTAAATACGTTTACTTCCGGAACATGAACACAGCGCTTCGGCAGCTTCCGCCATTGTTGGGGACGGTTAAATCCAAATTCTGGAAATAAATGCATTCAATGATTTTGCATGTATGCATGATGATAATTCTTTGTTTCGTAAATATAAATGGTATATACGAACGAGACCTGTTGTTACAGAAATATTAATTGAAATATATGTAAATACTTTACTATAACTAATATCTGGATCGCCATTTTGTGTTTAGTATGTGAGCTTCAAAAGCAGTGTATATACAAAACCACTCAATAGTTACCTACACAGAAAATTCACCGTGTACATCCACGTTATATGATCAACTAATATTGAGGTAATTTGATCATACTTTACTTTATACAATTAGAATTATTGCTGACTAGCAGAGTTAGTTAACCGTCTAACAAAATAATTTAAATATAGTTACACTATTTACAAATTTGTCGATCTTTATTTACAAAAAATGGACTTTTGGACATAATTTAGTTTCCTTAAAGCAAAAATTTCTAACAAAAGTGATCATGCAATAAATTTGTGAAAACTTGAATGGTTTTCAAATTACCTCTTTGGTACTGTTGTTTATTCTGAGATTTAGATTTCAATCAACCGTTTTGTTACTGATATATCATAATAGGAAATATATCATATATATATTTCATATATAATGATATCATAATATCAAATTCAAAATAGGAATTAGAGTTCAAAGTATCTGTTTCTGCATCAGGTTAAGCAACTGCATGTATAACTTGCTGGCATTCTACTTTGCTGGTTGATATGAAGAAATTAGATATGAGCTTGAGCCCCAGATGAGGTGCGGAGTGAAGTCTTAGTCCTAGAGAAGTAGATTTTTTATGTTTGCACGCAATACTGCACTTGTGCATATAACATTAGATAGGACTACTTAAATTATTATGCTGTAATAATTACTATAGCTCCATAGGCCTGTTTGTCTTTAATTGACAGGCCTTTTTAGATAAAAATTCATTTCCTGCTACAGATTAATGCAATCACTGTAATCATTTTTCCTTGCTGCTCATTATAAGCTCAGCCCGAGGTTAGAAGCAAAACTGCATATTATTCATTCACCCTCATAAAAGATAACAAAACAGGGTAAATATATCTTTTGTACCTTCGGGCAATTCTTGCGCAAACTGAATGCGTGCGTACAATAAAGGCCTGGGAAGCTAATTCAGTGTAGACTTCGTACAATTTGATCTCAGTTTATAAAATGTCAAAATTGCATTACAGACTGACGGCAATAACTGTCATCTACTGTTCAGCAGTCTCTGCCAGTACACTCCATCGTTTCATCGTTTCCAAACAAGAACTGACAGAAAATTATCACTTTGATTGCATTTAGCGCGAGCGAGCGAACCAGGTGATAAGCAGGGTTATAACATTAACCGCGGCCGTATCTCCTTTAATTTAAGATTTTTCTCTGAGCAGCAACGACTATCAGAGAACCTACAAATCAATAGATTTATAGACCCGCTGCGAAGCTTTTCTTTGCTGGTTTTAAATTAAATGCGATTATTTTTAAGTTACTAATTGGCAGACAGCGTGATGTCAATTAACCACCTGCTTTGTATGCGATTCGCGTGTTAGAAGATAATACAGAGCAGCTAAAAATTTAAAGGACACGTTAAAAACTTTGTTTTCCGTTATTCCACCTATACAATGGGGCGACAAAGAAGTAACGTATTACGGATGCCGCATAGGTAAATGGCATTTCCTACGTACTGCTGTGTCAGTTGCAGATGCTGTACACTTTTTCCCTGGTTTGTAAGCTATGAAAGGATTTTGTAGGCAGCGCTCGGAACAACTGTTGCTGACAGTAATCCACTAAGATGATACACACAGTAATCTTTCTCGACGTCATCGTTCGTGATGGAGCGGGCATGCTTTGCATACTGAGAACTAGCATGCTGCAGTTTCACGTTTCGCAAGCCAAGATTCAGTACTTGACATAACTGCTTGTGGCGAGACAGGAATCTAGTAGCCTTAATCCTTTAAGGTGAGCTCCGAATTGTCTTATAACCATGTTCACATGATTATACATTTTTTGTTATATTTTAAATAGCCGAATGGCAAGCGAAACTGTCCTGGAGCAGTGTTCCAGGCGGCCACTCATGCATTTACTGACGGGACTCCTGGTTGCTTAACTTTAGTCGTATGGCACGTGAAACCGCCTAGAAACAGTGTTCCAGACGGCCGCTCATACATTTACTGACGGGACTCGGGGTTGCTTAACTTTAGTCGTATGGCACGTGAACCCGCCTAGAAGCAGTGTTCCAGGCGGGCCACTCATGCGTTTACTGACGGGACTCGCTGTTGCGTTGATCACTAAATATTCACCGCGACTAATCAATCACATTGCTTATTATTTAAAAGAGAATCAACCAACTAATGCATCAACCAACCAAGCAACCAACTATCGAACAAACTAACCAGCTAATCAAGAAACCAAAAATTGGCAAAAGAAGCAAATAAACAAACAAACAATGAGTGTATGAACTGACAAAAAACATTGAGAACAAGTGAAGCAGGTAGGACTGAAAGAACGCATCGCTGTACAAACTGTATTTTGTACAGTACAATTTGTGTACATTAATTGCAATAAAGAATAATATTATATTATTATTATATCAACGCTCGAATGCACTTTCAAACGAAATAGTTCCAAAAAAGAAAAGATTTGATCTTGCGATAACATGTATAAAAGAAAGAGACAAAAAACTGAAGGTGATATCAACAAAAACATTGACACTCATTTGTCCTTCGTAGTTCGCTCAACGTATCATATGTGCCAGGGGCTTCTAATAACATTGTCAAGAACCTAGTTAAATCACGGACTAGTAGACATTTCTGTGAAGAAAACAAGAAATAAATGGATTAATTCAAGGTGAACATACAGAGCGAGTTTCACAATTAGCTGAACCCTGATACTACGTAATCATTTGTGGCCGCACGGTGAGAATAATTAGTTTTCTGTGCAAAGAATAAATGACTAATTATTCTGCTACATAAACTATGTTTGGGAAAACTACAAGATTTGAAGTTACTTTGTTGTTACAGCTGTTTTGTATACTTTTTAGCGTTAACTAGCTGTAACAGTTACCCAAAAGGCCCAATAAATTCCCTTTGGGATAACCTAAATTACTGTATATTACGTTCACAAATAGTTACCCACTAGACCATGAGTTCTATTAAGGAACCAAGTCTTTCAATTGATATGCACTGCGACATTTTCCAGATTAACCTTATCTCATTATCTCGGAATTATAATCCGTTACTATTACTATTCGGAGCGAATATCTGTCAAGACTATAGAATAGAATGATTTGTATAATAATTGTCACTGAACCGTTTTATTTCTGTGGAAAGCAAAGTGGTTTTCCTGTATTGGGTCACATTTATTATACTATCAATGGTACAAAATGTTATTCATTTTGTAAGCTGACTGAGCTAGCAGGGCAACTAATTAGTGATATATTAATAAGCAGAGGTTATATGGGAATTGTTACAGATTTACTATTCTTTGGAAAATTTATAAGATGGAAACAGGTTGGTTTTCCATGGGCATAGGTTGAGACGGGAACCACCCAAAAAACGTGCAAATAAAATTTAACACTTAACTTAAAAATTCCATTACCATTCATCAATACTGAATTTAACCAACATTAAACTAACAATGGCGACTATTGCGTTAAATGACGTAAGAAAAGACAAAACAAGTTGATGCCGTTTTAACCATTTTCCGCGCTTTAATTTAAAAGGATCGTTAATTTTTCATCGTGGCCACTTTTTGAATTGTTTTAGCTTATGAATGTCGCGGGAATCAGAATTCCTGTGACAATTAGTCCTGACTGCAGTTCAGTTCGTGTTTTCCCAATTTTTCTTGTAGTCATTCTAAGATGCTCATAAATTTTTCATACTCGCACATGTCATACACATAGAAACACTCAGCGGACATACGCATAAGCTGGTTTTAATGGGTTGGCATTCATTGAATATTGTAAGGAGAGATTTTGCTGCAAATGCTTATGAGACGACTGAAAGGAATTGCTGAAAGCAAAAGACGTTGTATTTATCATACGTAGATACATGGCCTCTATAAGTGTCCACAACGCACTAGGGAATAAGAAACGTTTTAACATATGTCATTTGACTTTAGTGGGCCTAGAGTATTTTCCACAGTGAAAACTCAAAATGATACTAAGCATATGATCTTTTTAAGAAAAAATGTGTTATTTGTTTTTCCCTTCTTTATGTGTTTGTGATAAATTCCCCCATTATAAGGTTTAACATCTTACCACGTCATATTGCTACTCAATACGACAGGAAATATTCCTTTGATGTAAAAAACTGAATTTGTTTATAAGCCTCGGTTAAGACTTCTATATTTCTGTATTATTAAAGTGCAAGGGGTGAGGTACCGAACCAATAAAATTTGTGTACTGTACAGAAAAACCTCTTATGCGTTAATTATTAGCAGATCTTATATTGAGATACAGCAAAAACATGGCAACCGCAACAACAACAAATTTGAAAAAATATCGTGCATTTCATATTTATGTTGAATAATTGAATATGCCTTTTGCTCAAATAAAATCAGCTTTCACACAATTGAAACTACTGTTTTTTTGAAAAATTGATTTTTCAGAAACAATTTCGTGTTTTGCACGGTTTATTTTAAAAATTGTATTTAATTTTTGCACAATCATTGTTAGCTTTTGTACATGTGACTTTACTTTTGCACCCATAATTTCACGTTTGCACAATCGAGATCACCCTTTGTACATTTGAAGTTACCGTTTGCGCATTTAAAATGCTTTGTGCACAATTACTTTGCAGGGAAAAAGTCTGTGTTAGTTTACTGCATAGGTTATTCGTTTTGAAGCTGAACACAATCAAGAAATAACATATTCATTCATCAAAACACATCTCTTACTTTTTATCGATTTGTTTTTCCCAAAAGGGACTCGACCCAAATCGCTACTCTTTAGGATGTTGTGTTCCAGGCGGCTCATGCATTTACTAGTAGACGGGACTCGCCGTTACGTTGAACAGTAAATACTTACCTCGTGAAATCAATCATTTAAAAGGGAATCAACCAACCAATCCACCAATCTATCAACAAACCAACCACTCAACCGACCGACTATCAAACAAACAAACCGAAAATTGGCAAAAGAAGCAAGTAAATAAACAAAAAAAGAAAAGACTTGAACCTGCGATAACATTTACAGGAAACTCGACCCAATCGCCATTCTTCAGGATGTTGTTTGGGGATAACCTTTTAGAAAAAAAACCCAAGGTTCTGTGAATTCGTCATGAAATTTTGCAAGAATCTGCTAGAGAGAGCTCCGTATCGATTGTCAAAGTCAGATTTTCCATCCGCCATTTTGAGTTCAAGATGACGGCGATAACATCATTTTTAAAAAAGCCTGAGGCTCTGCAGTGAGTGAACGTGAAACCTTATATTCATATATTAGAAGGAATTTCGTATCGACTGAAGTTCGATTGTTCAAAACTTGAGGATGCACCTAGCCTCAACAGACCGTCATGAAACCATTCAGAAATATTCCTAGAATGAATTCTACGTCGATTGACAAAATCAGATTTTCGATTTGCCATCTTATATTCAAGATGACGGCATTGACGTCATTTCTGATCCACGATCTGGCTCGGTTTTGCTGCACTATTTATTTGTTGTTCATTCTTGTCTTTTGTGTTTCTTTTTATCCTCGTTATCAGCACTTAATATTTATGCCTACATTACCGGCTAGCTCTGTCGATTTCGATAATGCTATTTGCCGAAAAGGTCCATTGTGTAGAATGTTTTCACGTAAAAGACCTGCTGTGTAAAAAGCATGTGACAATTAATTATTTTCTCTCTGCGGATTTAACGCGGTTCCCTGAAGAACCAACTAAGCACTTCTCTTAGTACTGGGGGCGGTACACGGTAATTATTAGCTAGGCCATGAGAGCCTTATAAATATGGTCCAAAAAGCTGTGACGCATTAATTACTTACGCAGCTTTAACGCGCGTCCAGTAAAAGCACTCATAAAAAGGTTCATGCATCAGGAAGCAAGACACTAAAACAGCACACCGAGATGACTTTAAACTTATGCTTAAAGTAGGACTTAATGGTTTAGTTATATTTAATTTATCATGGAGAATGCTCTTCAATCTGCATTCGAATGGTCAACCAAATAGAGGGTAAGTATGCTTAAGCTTGCAGGGATAAATGTACTTATCGTGGGTCTTATAATTTCTTGTGCTAGCAAGTCTTATTTTGTCGATATTTTTATCTGGCTAAATAATTGGCTGTCTATCTTTGTGCGCGTGATATTTTGACACGTCTGGTTCTATATTATTACCTGTAATTAGTTTCCATCGCCATCATCGTTTGACAGCTAGATTGTCTCCTCGTTAGAGAAAGACAGTGACGCGTATTAAATGCGTTACATCAAAAGCGTTGTCTCACAAGCTTTTGACCAAGGTTGGCACTTACAACATGCCTGGGTTTCCAATAATTGATTCTAGCTACATGCAGGATGCCAGGATCATAGAGAGCGTGTTGTTATTAGTTGGCATTGAGGAAGCAAGTAAACGTCTAAGATTAACGTTTTGATCATTACTATGATGCATGCCATTCTTTCAGCTATCACTGGGTGAATTATTAAAAATTATGTATTATATTTTAAACTGCTACTAGTCCAAAAATGTTCGTGTCAATTTACAGGGTCCGTCGTATCTAAGTAAAGTGTTTGTGATTAGCGTTTTTGTCATTGACTGCCGTAGCTTCTGCTATAATGGGTAAATTATTAAATATAACACATTATATTTTTAACTACTACTAGTCCAAAAAATTTCGTGTCAATTTATAGGCTACGTCGTGACTAGGCAAAGTGTTCGTCTTGTTGATGCCACCATTGTCAAATTGTCAAACTGTCAGAGATCAAAGAAAAAGTTAAGCATTTTTTACGGATTTTTAGTGAATTACAACATTTGACGTGCACTTGACACGTAGAGTACCGGTGTCTGAAACTTGGCTGACAACGAGCGACCACTGATAATATTTCAGTTGTCTTATAAAAAAACTAATATCCACAGGGCAGTAACATATTTATAATGCCCACAACCTCATAGCATTCTTCACTTGCGAAAAAGTTAAATCACTTTAAATTAAATTAGAATTAATCCAGCCTTTGTTTTTAATATTTTCCAAATTTACCCTCATTCTAACTTAATTTCACCTTAGTTAACTTTCTAGCAGATGAAAGTTTTAAGAAATTAATGTTTACTTATTATTTTTCACATAAGCTTCTGCGTCTATTAATCCTGGTTGCGGTTCATTTACATAACTAACTGCAAGAGGAGGTTACAAAACCGACGGGAAAAAGCGAAATAACTGTAAAAGTCGTAAGGTTAGCGGATGTGCAGTAAACGCACAATATGTTAGGTGGATAAGATTTGTTACATGGCTTTACTGACTAAGTGTTTTATTTTTACCTTGCCTGGCATCATTTTCGTCATTAGCTTCTTCTCATCTTACAGGATGAGTTGTACTTTACTAAAATTTTAGAACTTTGTTTAGGGTTGCCCATTCATGGCTTCCTCTTTTGTTGCGGCTGTTCTCAATTTACTCAAAGCGAATTTTTCCCCTCGAGCTCATAATTGCTGTCTGCAAGTTTAAGCTTAATTGGCTTCATCTTATTTCACGTATTACGTGCGTAAGTGCTTGGAAATAGTTTAATTTACAACGCCTCCATTAGTTTCTTTGTCATTTGCTGACACTTTTTTTCACTCCCAGACTAACAACCAGTATTTTCTCGCGAACAACCTCATGAATATGTTTGCAGATTACTGTAAATTGGCATATGATGTAGAGCGAAAATAATTTTGACGAGTTATTTTATCCGCTAGGAAGAATATCAGCGAGCAAAGTTAGGAAACATCGCGACAGATTTCTCTCGGTTTTGCAAGGTCACGAGCGTGTCTGATGCAGGGGAACGCAAAAAGGAAAAGTAACAAAACTGGTAAAACTACGTTAAAAAGGTCATTATGACAGGTGTAAAAAGTCAGCGGTAAAGAAGGCAAAAGTAAACAAGGCAATGGCAGCAAGGACAAAAATATGAAATAGAAAACAAAATTTAATGATAAAAAGTGTAACAAAAAATGAATTTCCAAATTTCACTTAAAATGTCTTTTAAAAAACAATTAAGTTTGATTTTATTTAATGCGCTGATGACGGCCTTATTGTATAATGAAGGCTCTTGTATTTACGCAGCAGTACTCTAGGCTCTTGGTCATAAAGGCGCCATCTATCTTGTTAAACATTCCGCAAGTGCAGGTTCAAGATATCTATGATAAATTATTTTTCGTAATCCGGCCGTAGCCACCATAGACAGAACTTTCTAAACCCCAGAAAGTCAGTGCTTTCTTGGCCACATAGCTGATCCCAAGCGGGAGAATAGAAAGGATAATACGAACACTGGATGTGAGTGTCTGTGTAAATAATTCCAAGTAACAAAGTCCCGGAACTTCTGCTTCCGAAATGTTTTAGAACAATTATAAAGTTTGTAAAATTCTTTATAACAAGAACAATATCTGTTTCGTTAAACTACCCCCTATAATAAATTTCATTACATTTTTATTAAGAAAATCAACGTTTCCACTGCGCGGTAACAGTCATCTTCAGGAAATAAAAATGATTAAAATAACGACTTGTAAACTCTTATCATGCCTTTCTTATTGCCATTTTTCAGTTTTTACGAACATTTCAAAATCCAGCGAGGTAGTGACACACATTTTCAAAACTGTCTTTGAAATTTTACCCGACAAAACAATTTTAAGCAAATGCTTAGTACGAATTTCTTCCTATAGGTGTCACAATTCTCAGCTTTGACTTGGCTTTCGTAGCAACTTGATAACAATGCGGCAAATAACTTACACGTTGCAATTAACGCGCCACAAGATGTTTAACAGAAGCCACACGACCCAACTAACACGCCACAAGAAGTTTTGCCGAAATTGATTGCCCATATATACATTTTGATGAGAAAAAGTTTATTGGGGAGAGTTGGAGTAGATCCTTGCTTCTTCAGTCAAGCAAATGTTGCCTTAGCAAGGGCTTATCCTTTCAACGATCAGCCCTTCACTGTTGTAAGTCACAAGGTGCATCGTGCAGCCAGCTGTGAAATGGAGAACCACAGAATAGGTAATAGAAGGTAAGCTATGATCTACGCTGCGATGAACCCAGCTGTAACTGTGTATGCGCCCGTTTGCGAGACGGGAGCGACAGGTTGATCCGATCTCCGAACTCGACTTTTTAATTTCTAAAACATAGACTAAGTTTCAGCCCAGGCAATAGCGTCACTCGACGACATTTAGTTTTGAATAGAAGAAGTTACTAGAGACAGAGGCGATAGTTAGCATCCGATCACCGAGGTTCGAATTTATTTCTTTTATTAATGTATACTTAACTATACTATATAACTAACTAAATTTTATACTTAACTATAGGCGTAAACTCGGTGTAATGCTGGTGGAATTTCCACTTAGCTTTTGTTCAGAAGCAGTTCTCAAGATAAAACTGAAATTCAAACAGTGTAGCTCGTCGATTGATTTTTTAAATGTACTGCTTTACAACCACAGGGTTGTCACTAGGGTTATATTAAAATAGGGTTGTCATGTTTGATAAGCTAAATGAAATACAGCTGCCTGAAAACCTCAATATAGCTGCCTTAGGAACTAATGATTTGTTGAAGTTGTTATTGTTTGGAAAAGATGAATTTAATTATGTTGTTAACTGTAAAATATTCCAATGTATACATGACTTTATATTTCTTACTAAGCGATTCCAGTAGTTTATATCTACTATGAGATGCGTCAGTCCTAAATATTCGTGCATTAATATTTTTTAACTATCATTTGGTACTAATATCAAGGTAATCTTGCAGCAAAACTTTCGGCTTGTGTAGGTATAGACAATTTTTACTGTAAATGTTTTTGTAAATAGTGTATATAGTTTGCTGGGGTGAGACCCTAAATCATGTTTTCAAACTGTCTGCTCCTGTCCTATAATACATTATGTTTAAACTAAACTAAACTAATCGCGACTACGTTGCAAATAGATATGATCTGCCAACTTGTTACTAGCATTTTCCCAGCCAGCAAAAAGAAGAAAAAAACATGCATGCCCAGAAATTCTCTACGCGTCTAATTTCACAGATTTTTTTTTCTGATTTTTGAAAGGGGCTTTATAAGTGCCTTTCGATCAGCCATTATATTAATCTCTTTAAACTGTTGATACTTCCGCATGCCTGTTGGCAGAAAAAAAAACGGAACGAACTACGAACCAATCCTTATGAGAAAACCAATCAGCTAATCAGGCATCATTAAGTCAATCATCAGGCATCATTAAGTCAATCATCAAGCATCATCAAGGAACGTGTTTCTTATCGATGCTTTTTCTATTGTCTATTGTCTATTGTTTTTACCGCCCCTTCTGTTTTTTAAGACAATTCTATGCTATCTAACCTGAAATACTTCCTAACTGAGTTATTTAGGCGTAAACTTGCATTGGCGATCATTTTAATTTAAAGCCCATAACTTTTTCACCAAAAGTGGATTTAAGGGTTTGCTGAAAATGTTATTCTTGACAATGTTCTTGACGGCATTTAAACTATCTTTGTCCGAGTTCATACCTTATTTTTGCCAGGCTAAATGAACAATGCACGAATTAGCTAAATCATAAAACAACTATTATTTTCAAGTGTCGTCTGCATTCTTTTATGCCCTTAAAATTAGAAACAAAGTTAAGGCGTTAAACATCGTTAAACTGTATTTTAAATTTTATTTGAAATATCTTTATTCTGTAAAGCATTAGGCATCATGATCGATGCCGAAGCAATTCCAAAATAAATCTAAAAAAACATAGACAAAAATAAGCCCCCTTTTTACTTTGTCTATGATATTTGTCGATTGTTATGGCCATAAATAAAAGAGGAGCTCTGCTGTAAATCTCAATTCACATCACCAACATCATGCACGATGGTAATAAATTTGAGAAAATAATTGTCAAGCAATTATTCGAGAAAATAAATTAGCAAATATTGCTTTTCACAGAAGTTTACGAACCACTAATAGAGAAATATGGCGCTGTTATTAGCCACTTGTTCACCTTATAGAAGCGTAGAAGGAGAATAAACTGAAGTGGTGACATCGACTTGGGTTACAAATAAATGTCAGCGACGTTTAATCTTAAAGGAAGACTGGATGAATTTTCATATACTACCACCAAGTCCGACTAAAGAATATATTTTAACATAATTAATACTGCAAAAGCGTTTCTGATAATTAAATAGTAGATTAAAAACTTCATTAACGGCCCAACTATTGATGACATTACAAACTAACGTAATTTTCAACAGCAAAAATATTCCTCCAGCGTGTTGCACGTGTTTGCGAAAGCGAAAATTGAAGTACAGTGCCACTGTAAGATATTAGGGTGTTGTACTAAAACTAGGTAAGTTTTAGGATAAAAACTCAAATTTCAGATTTACCGTTGTGCTCACGCATGAGCTGTCGAACGTGTGTAGTTCCTCAGAAACTAACACTTCTGAACTAGGAGGTACAGCACCTGTTTTTTGTGCAACCCGTTCCGAAACGCAGGCGCTAGTGCATGTGACAAAATGCATGTAATAGCGAAGAACTAGCGACACAAACGTGAAATTATGTTTGTGTGGTAATAATTCTTTCACGTAAGTCATTTTTGAAAAAATAGTTTGTTTCCTTTCAATATTTTAAAAAGTAGATTGTTTTGATTTATAATTTAAGATTGGGTCCGGTTTTGCTTTAAAATATTGACCTAGAAGCAAGTAAGTAAATCGCCGATTTTTTATGTAATAATGATTATGTTTCCCTGACTTTTCGTACAATTTGTAATCAGCAACGAATTCAACTTTTGAGATGTAGTTTAATGAGATGCTTTTGTGTGGTTTAATGATATTCTTTTGTGTGGGTTAATGAGGTGCGCTGAGTTTGGTACTGCTTAACTAAGTCGTGCCTGTAAGGTTAATAACTGTGGAATTACTGTAGGCCTAACAAGAGAAAACCAAGAATTCACATTTTTCTCATAGTTTTTGTTTATTGTGTTTAATTATTTGGTTCACATTTCTGTGTTGTTATTGTTTTAGGTCGAAAATTGTAGGCACGCATACATTTAATACTTTTTTGACTTTATATTAATATATGATAACTTTATCTATTATAATATTATTGTCTTTATATAGCTCATAGAGTGCTTTAGGAAAAATTATACTTTAGAGTATAAAACCATCAGAAAGATTTTCAAGTTACAAAAATTCGCAGACAGCAAAAACACTGTTAGCCAGCATAATTGAAATGCTATAAAACACAAGAAGCCAGAAATGTAAGAAAGCAATAAATGACAATTAGTAAACCTTTTTCATTTTAACTATGCAATACTACGAGCGAACATCACGTTGGAGAATGTTTTAATAAGAAAATGGACATTCTCTTGAGGCAGCTTAAGCTACTCGAGGCGGATTTCTTACTGAACAGATGAAATAATTTATTCGAATTGTAAAGTTCGAAGTTTATGATTTGTCATAAAACTCGCATGTCTAACTGTAATGCCTGATAATATATAGGCTAATATATGCTTAAGACGTGGAATAACTGACTGATAAAGGACAAGCAAGATTTCACAACATTATTGATTTCAAGTTATGTAAATATTCGGGTTTGTTTTCGTAACTGCCCTTGTTTATATTACAACTATTATGGACGTACTAGTAATGGATATATGAATGTGAACAAGATAATATAGTAAAACAAGAAGACTTAATTTAAATCAGTAGTCGTAGTTTACCACTGTGATAATCAAGACATTGTTTCGGTGAGCGGAACACTTGGTAACTGGATCCTGGATAACTCGGGCATATATATATATATATATATATATATATATATATATATATATATATATAGGATATCAAAGGTATATCATATATCCTTCATAATGTATATTCTTGATATCTATAATATCCTATATTTTCTTGATAGCCAGATATCCTACATATTCATATATACATGTTTATCAAATATATATATATGGGTATTGAAGACTTAAATATATGAATATTTGCAAACTGTTTCGCAAATAAGCACTTGGTAACCCCTTTCCAAAAACGTTTTCAATGTTGAGAAATTGGACCTTTAGTAACTTATATACATGCGCATAAGCACATATGTTGAAAGTGTGACATTCCTTTTGCAATTCGGGAACTTGGTGACTGCATTAAATCTCTATTGTAGCTCGCACTTTTGATACTTGCAATCTGGGCATTTTATTCATTTATTTGTTTTATTCACACCCATTAGCAAAATACAGTCTATAATAAAAACAATATATATATATATATAACTGGTTGGCGAAAAAACAATATTTACAAGGGTGGCAAAAACACAAGAGATTAACTCTTACATTATCTCTACATAACTAAACAATTGGTATCACGTAACTTGATAAGTAATAGTTGTAAGCCGAACACTTCGTAACCCAAACACTTAGTAACTCTCTTACTTAATTATTAACAAGTTTCTGGCTTACCATACGTTCGTGTTATCAAGTGTCAAAGTTACGTGTCATACGTTTGCGCAGGTATCAAAGGTTAGTAATTGTCCAGTCACCAAGCGTCCAGCGTTATCAAACGTCCTGGTTACCAAGTCTCTATGTTGCCGATTACCATTTACTAAATTACGGTACTGGTGACAAAATGACCATAATTTACTGCAGAGTTAAGCAATACCCTGGATAAGTGCTGAATTAACACTTATCACGAATTGTCCTGTTACGAAGTAACCGATGTTTATTTAATTATGGGATGTCGAGGTTACAATTGATCTTTCTTTATTAACGAATTAACCGAGATGAGTTGTGAGAGAGCAGAGAGTAGACGAGACAATAAAAACGAGAGAAACCATTGTGAAAAACCATTGTGAAAAACCATAAACGGATAAATAGATAAACCATTTTGTAATAAATCATCCACATATTCTCGCGAATACTATACGTATGATGAAATGTCACTGAAATAATTTGCTTGTGATTTACAGCTCCTGTCTATGCTCAAATGCTGAACGTTGTACTTCAGATATCAATTCCGTAAGTGTTTGACGCTATAAATCTTCAATAGGTTTTTTTAGTTGTTCGTCCATCCAAGGGATGGACACTTATGAAAAGGGCGGAAACACCTGGCAACTGCGTAAAACAGCCTACGAAAACGGCAAGCCCGTTGCCGTGATTACAAAACCAGTGATTACAATCCATTTGTTGTTTCAGTGTTGATTTATGATTTGTAATTTATATGTTACGGTTGATTGTACATTTCATTACATATGTATGTTATAAATCTTATTATACATGTATATTATACATCTTACCTTTAAATTTGCTGTCGTACAGATATGTTTTACTGTTCTAGTTATTAATTTTTGTATATTTGATTTTTCTGTATCTATATATAGATAAATAAATAAATATATAAATATCATTATATATACATGCATAATGATACGTAATGATAATGATACATACTATACAAGCATACAAGCATAAAAGTTTACTACCCGTAAGCCTAATTACGCGGACATTTCAATGGACTTTCAACATGACAACTTTTTAGACGACGTAATCTTCCCATAATATCCTAGTACAAACTCAGTTAATGGAAAACGTTGTCCCCTCATTAGCCTTTTGTCCATCGCGCTCAACCTTCTGAGAATAAAAAAGAAATTTTGCCTATTTCCAGCAATACTGAGTGCATGGCAATACAATGCATGTTAAACCTTGTTCTTTACGTCTAATTCCATACGTCGTGATTACAGCAGCCATGCAACATTGTTTAAGTTTAATGTTAATTGTACGATCTTGTATGTTTACGACAGCAGCATAATAGAAAAATAAACGTATTTGCCGTATACTATATACTACTGTAGTGGTAACATTAGTTCACCTTGTGTATTGAAAATAAAAACAAATTTATTGCTTTTAGCGGTACAAGTAAGTAAATACATCTGGGGGCAGAGAAAAGCTATCATGTAAACCTATCGACCAAAGTAACAAGTCCTTCCAACCTATTAACATAACAAGTAGACCCTGCTAAAGAATACTGGATACTAGCCTGCAGTACGCCGCATAGTTTAAAAATAAATAAATAAATTTTCACTCAAGCATAGACAAATTAATAAATTTTCATTTGAATTTGCCTAACAGTCTATCTAGTTAAATTACAATTACTCCGCAGTTTTACGAATTCTTGGTTACAAAATTTCTCGCAACGAAGCAGTGAATATGTTTATAATGATAACTACAAACAGAAAGCTTCACGATGCTTTATAGAGAAGATGAGAACATCATTTTTCCAGTCAGTATTTTGTGCTCAGATATTGCCAAAAACTACCCCCCTCCGTAGACACGTTTTCTGAAGAAATATATTAGACAACGCTGGTACCAGAAATGTGACAAATACTTTGCTACGATCGATAAGAATTCTCTAATAATGTGTTTTTTCGGTATTTTTTACTCTTTCTTGCTATCTTTGTAAGTAGAGAATAAAATGTTCATAAATGTTCAACAGATTTAACTGGTTCAATTTTTTGTATCTGCAATGGATTCTTTCGTTTTTCAGTGTGGAATGACCGCCAATAATTGTTGCAATCACAAAAGTAAAAAATCAAAGAAGAAAATTTGGGTTCTTGTCCAACTACAGCATAACATGCACTAACACATGCGCATGCCATATACATTCGTTCATACATGTGGTGTGGACACAAGACCAATACCTCAATAAAAGGAAACGACTAAATTTAATATAATTTAGCGCCGTGATGAAGATTCACGAAAGCACTTACAGCCGAATATTAATATTAATGTATTCAGTTGAGTTTGCACCTATATGGAACATAATAGGCTTTGTTTTCACCCTCCTGTCTGACTAGAATTTGTCGCTTTAACATTCTCATCCATCATTTTAGAAAAATCAATTAAGTACACAAACCAAGTTCTAGGCTCCACGTCTTGCCTACATCAAGTACTTTGCTCCTCGTACAAGTGCCGCTTCACATATTAATATTTATCAACTTTTCAATGCTTCCTGGATAAGGAGCAATCGACGACTGAACTTCCTCATGTTGTTTGACTAGGGAAAAAGACTGCACATCTATTACTTCAGAATAATTAAGTTTTTTTAATTATACAAGTCGTCCCACTGACATATTCATGAGTAATCTTATCTTTATTTTTTTTCGTGTAAACCTGTACTGACTTATTAGATGAACTCGATACTGCCACAATATGATTATGAAGAACCGATGTATTTCAGTCAGTAAAACCCGTAATCAATTTCTTAATTACTATATTGATTGTGTATTCTTATTTATACATAAAAGCCAACCTAACTGCTTTCAGGCATTTTGTAATATTTAAAAAATAAAATAAATAAAAATTAAATGCTGTGACTCATATCAAAGACTTCCCATCAAAGCTCACAGATTTCCAAATATTGTTTATTTTAAAATGGTTACTAATGATTTTTTGCACTAAAACATCTTATGTCTGTTTGCTTTCAATGTTGTTAGCAGTGAAACTATCGAAGCAATGTAATACACAATGTAAAAAAATGAAAGGATGCAATAAAAAGCTCGACGCCACATAATGAACCTTACAGGAGTCAAGACGAAATATTATCAATAATAAGTACCAAGTGTTTCCCGTATCTAAATATCAGCGTTTTTACGTTAGCTAACAAACGTTGACGTTAGGTAATTAGCAATGACGTCACTGTTGGTATAATTCTCCAATTGCTGGGCCTTTTGCATCTTTGTGAAAAGAAGGATACGACACTGCTGAGTTACATAAACCGAGAAACACGAAAACTCAGCAATTTAAGTTTACAATTTCAACTACAAGTTCAATACCGGGTTAATGCGTGACGTAATAGTTGGGTCATGACTGACGTAGTTTCCTGTTATCCACAGTTTTGCTAGTCTATTATAGCGTCTATTTGTTACGCAATACGAATCGGAGAAATAGTCATTGCTGCCCATCTAGGAACTACTGAGAACGTGTAACATTAAAAACCCACTGCGATCATGGAAAATTGTAAACCTGCCTGCTTCTCTACCTGCTTATCTGCGTATGATGTAAGCCACGTCGAAGTAAACTTTGAGAGTAAAAACTTTTATTTCGTCTTTAGAATTTACTTGCATGCCTTGCGTGCACCTTGTATTGCAATCGTCTTTTGTGCAAACCGGGACAACTTATCAGCTTTTTCACAGACGGCTTTCATCTTCCTCTGCTGATTAACCTTGATACGCCTCATTTCCAATCCACATCTTTTGCGTGCTTATAAAAATCGACGTGCCGCGCGTATCCACGCTAGACCTGTTATTACCTCATGGGTGACTCCTGGTCTGTTTCGTACCGTGTGATCAATAAAACCTTTGAAAAACAACAACAGTTTAATCTTAAAAAAGAACGACTTGCCTTCGCTAGATCTCCTGTAGCTTCCCGATTCTTTTAGTTTGTCCATTTCTCATGTATTCTGTGTCTGCCTCTATGCTGATATTTCTCGCTTTAACCTAATTTTGCGAGAACGGGCAATAGAGTGCATGGTGATGGGCACTCACGACTACTGAAGGCCTTCTGTATAAATTATTGTTGATGAAAGTAGAACGTGAGCGCAGAAATATTGCGGATTCTTTTCAGAAATATTTAAAATGTGTTAAATATTTGAGGGATGATGTTACATTAAAATCTTGATCGATGTTAATCTGATTAAGCAGACGGCGCATAACCTATAGAGGATTATCTTTTTTCATCTTAAGACGTTCTTGTTAATTTCAGAATCATGGAGAAAGGTCGAGTAGAGGAGGTTCGTCCCTGTATACAAGAACGACGTAGACAAAGCCTTAGTCTTCCGCTCAGCGACCAGGCGTCGCCACCTCCGCGGCAAAGTGATTCACCGTCTCGCGTGGTTGATCACAGTGCAAGGACAACCGAACATTCACCGGTGAGAATAGCCACTGATGGACATCGTCGACCAAGTCTTACGCTGACCACAGCTACAGGAGCCGTCAAGGAACTGGACATACCCATGAAAACTAGACGGAAATTGCCGGAAATTGGTGATCGTAGGTCGAATATTGCCGTACAACTGGCGCACACTTTGTCAAAAATTGGCAGCGATAATGCACTGCTGGCTCGACACGATGAAATCAGGGAGGAAATGACATCAAACTTTCCTCGACGTCCTAGTCTGACCATTGATGCTATGTGCGCGGGTGCGGCAAAAAACGGAAGCCCCGAACTTTCACCTGGAATGCAACCAATCAGTGGAAGTGCACCAAGCAGCAGACGTACAAGCATGGCACTCCACAGCCCAAATGCTTCTCCAAATCTTTCACCTAAACTGACTCATAGGCTTTCAGATCAGGAAAGCAGACGATCGAGTAATGCAAGCTCATCTAGCGTACAGTCATTAAATGACATTTTTGATCATTATTTTCAAGTAGCAGAAGAAATGGCGAGGAAGAGTCCTATACTGGATTCTGAAAGTGTAATGGAAAATGGAGCTTCACTGTCTCCACGGATGAAGCATGTTAGGAGTCCCTGCTCCAGTCCTAGAAGTCGTAGTCCAGTAAACGTCATTGAAGAGTATCCTGGATCTGCTCATGCCACACATCGATCACCTTCTCCTTGCAGACGCAGAGACAGGTTTGCTGCAAATCGTCCCATTGAAATTGATCAGAAGGACTCGCTTTTTTGTTCACCTTCTCCTAGTCCGCCACAGAGAAAGTCCGATGCACGCTCACCAAAAATGAAAAAGAAGAAAACGTTTAGCAAGCGCCATAGCGATGTTGTTGATTATCATCCTTTAAAGAGACAAGCGGAATTTGATCTTGCTAAGCGCAGCTTATCACAGGACAGGCGAAGCAGCGATAGTGTTGTTGTTAAAACAAACGATGGCGATGATATTAGTAGCGACTTGAAAAACATGTTAAAAATTACATGTGAGGCATTTTCCAATGAAGACATTGCTGATGAGAATAACACTGTAAATAATCTATTAAAACCATCAGATGCTGAACTAGAACTGTCAGAAAGTGGGAAACCTTTGTCGCCATTGAGTGCTGCTCGCCGAAAAAGTGACTCATCGAACGAAAGTGCACCACGCCCAAAATCTCCACAGTTTGAAAAATGCCGCCGAAAAGGAAGGAGGCAAAGTGATAGCCTAGTTCTAGTTCAGAAACCCTACAAGGTTCGGCCGACGCCCACAAAACACCCACAACAACCGGGAAACAAACCAACCAATCTGAAAATAGAAAATCCCACTTACACCAAGATGCTTTCGGAAAGTAGGAATTCTCAGAAGTGGTCGGCAGTACAGCCGCCCGAACCCTCATGGTGGAGTGAACCAGACTGGGGTGATATACCACCAAGAATGAGAAACCGAAGCGTGTCTTCACCATCAAAACAGGTGAAAAAGTCAGGAAATATCATTGTTCCTCTAAATAAGAAGTTGCGCAAGCCAAAATCCATCTTTGAACCTACGGTATCAGCCCAGGAATATTACAGAACGTAAGAGCTTTCTTAATACTCTGATTAGCAATTCTCAAACTCTTACTGGGTGACAGGTCTGTGTCGTAAGTACGGTTTGCAACTGCGCCATCTCTCGCAGCATTTTAGACAAATTTGCGTAATTTTTTTTTCAATGCGCAAAATATTTGCGCATGTCCAAATCGTTTTTTAAGATTTTGTCTAAAAACCCAAATAAATAAGCGAATAAGCCCCTGTCAGCAATTTAATGAAGTCGGCAAGTCAACCTTTATAAATAAATAAACAAATAAATAAATAGATAAATAAATAAATAAATAGATAAATAAATAAATAAATAAATAAATAAATAAATAAATAAATAAATAAATAAAAATAAATTAATTAATAATCACAGATCAAATTGTCTAACTATTTCGAAAAAACATGTGAAATATTTGTTCGCGTTACCTATAGCGCTTTATAAGATGCTTTCTGGCAGTCACTGAAAATAAACTGTTTGACGATTCGTGAACAAAAGGTATTCGAGTGATTTCTTTAGCTCAAGCTAGTTCGTCAAAACACATTAATTTTTAGAATTTTTTAGTTAGATGTCTTACAACTTCAGAAGTAATATAACGCATCCGAAAGCTGTTATTTTAAAGACAGCAACGCTTGTTATGCCAGACTGTTATTCGCACTAGTGGTCTATTAACCAGGTAATAACATCATCATCATAATCACCCTCGTCACTGTCATTGTGATCACCTCCTTCACCATAATCATCAGTCACCGTCATCATTATCACGAAAATTAAGCCATAAACGAAATATTTGATAGATGCCCCGCGGCATTGGTACCATTTGATGAAATCGCTATCGAAGCTGTTCGGCTCAAAGATAAACTAGTGCAAGACAGGCCCAAAGATAAGCTTTCAGTTTCCAATCTCGTAATTGCTTTCAGTTTATCAATTTGATAATATTAAGCGGCAATAATAAGTTTCACGTTGGTTCTATAAAAAGCGTTATTATTGTGAAATTTATCTAAGCACACAGCAAATAATAACATTTGTTTTACGTTTAACAACAAATGGACGGGGCACGGCAAAAACTTAAAATTTGCTTGCTTTTTTGCATTGTTGGGTATAATTTTATGTTGCTTTTGGAACCTTTTGAAACAGCACATAATCCACTAGCCACAGCTGCCACACCAAATTGTGCTTATTCTTTTTCCTCGGTAGATGGCAGCAGTTGCTTGGTTGCTAGCGAATCGTAAACACATAACAGCCACATCGTGTTTTTAATCAGGTTTTACTGACTCAGATGGAAATAGTTCAAATAGCTTTGTTGTCGCTAGTTGTTCCACTCGTGATTGTAAGCTTCAAGGTTCTATTGCAGATTTATGGAATAATTGCTACTATCGCCAGCGCTACTAAGATTTTTATTTACATGTCATTAACTCGTCGATCACGAAACCTGTCATTAACCACAAGTGACATTGCATTAAAGTAGTTGATCAAAGTTAGTTATTTTAGTAGTAAAATAGTAAAAAAATTCAGATAATTTTTTTTAATTGAAGCTGCAATTATTTATTATCAAGCTGTTGCTGCAGTAATAACAGTTAATTGCTGTGGTTTTCAATGCGACCGCCCAGGCTTCACCGTTTTACTAGATTTTAAAATAAACTAGTGGCGTCACCTGGTAAAGGAATTTTTAAGTTTCTAAACATTAGTTTATGGTAAGGTATTGTAAAACAACGAAGTTGTGCTAGAGCTTTACAAAATGCCCATGGTAGTGACAGCTCTGGTGAAAAATCGGTTCTACGATTTTATTAAAACATTAGTTACGTCAATTGCATAATAAACACTTTCATCCCTAGATGCAATTAAGCGTGCTGCAGTTAACACTGATTCTGATTAATGGGTGCGCAAATATTTACGTTCCCCCTGTAAATTAATTTTCATGCCGTTTTTATGCAGTTTAATTGCGAGCCATGGCCTCAGTAATTATTAATAATTATAATTAATTACATTACACGAAGCCGTTAGAAAATTCAAGGAAATAAACAGCATATTATTTTTGGATGTTATGCTAAAGTATGCTTTTGGAGATTTTTAAGAATTTGCTTGCAGTCTTTCATGGGGTTATCATCATGTATACATTGCATCAATTTATTCACTTTTCGCTCTGAAATTCGAAATTTCCCAAAACTGCTTTCGATTGTAAACGCACTTTTAATACCAGGGTGCAAGACTGTATGCGTTACTCACAGTAATGGCAACTTATAATTATTTAATTATAGGCAAGAATATCTTAGTCATAGATGTTCTACGCTAAACTGACAAGCAAGATTTGCAGAAAAAATAATTATGAACTAGTTAATTGAATTAAGTCGAATTGCGTTTATTATTTAGTGAGACTCCGTGAGACTTTTATAAGAATATATCAAATATAATATATGGCCAGTTGAATCAAACTTCACAGTAAGGGCATTTAGTTATAATAATAAATGTTATTATAAATTTTCTAGAGTAACCTGAAACACTCTACCCTTCTTGTGAATGTATTTTATCCATGGTTTTATCCACGGTGTGCTCGACAGTGCAAACGTAGCAAAAAAGAGAAAAGACACATGTTAATTTAATTTGTTATTTCTGTATGAGTGAATGACATTAGCTTGTACTCTGGGCTCAGTGCCAAAGAACTGCCTGGTCAATGCCAAAGACTTGCCTGGTCAATGCCAAAAACCTGCCTGGGACAATACCAAAGACTCGCATGCTCAATGCCAAAAACCTGCCTGGAACAATACCAAAGACTTGCATGGTCAATGCCAAAGACCTGCCTGGTCAATACCAAAGACTTGCATGGTCAATGCCAATAACCTGCCTGGGTCAACGCCAAAGACTCGCATGCTCAATGCCAAAAACCTGCCTGGAAATGCCTTTTCTTCCGCAGTTTGTTTAGGTTTATTAATTTGAACTGCTGGCAGGCTTGAAAGCATTGGCTTGTTTTCTTATATTATCTGACACAAGTCATTTATGACATAATTTCCTGTGGTTGAATCCAAGATGCTGAAAGAAATAAATAGTTTCAGCAACGTTAGAACGTTAACAAGCAGCTACTTATTCAGTGATTAACTTCTATTACTCCGGCTGCTAGCGGCAAATTAATTAAATATTTCAAATAAAGCAAATTTGATTTTAGCATAAACAAAATATTACCATATTTATATATTATTTATTTATTAATTTATTATATTGTTAATATAGAACTTATTTCTATATAGGTATATATATATATATATATTAACCCTTTCAGTCCCAAATTATTTTTTTAATAAGAAAACATTTTTTGGCTTGGTACTTTTGTTCAGTATGTCCATCTTGTTTACACATAATAATTATTTTTTCTACTTGTGTGCTAAATATAGCCTGTATCCCACGGGATACATTGGGATTCAATGGAAGCATAAAATGTGCTTCATTTTGCAACTACTGATAATTTTTTAAAGTATTTAAGACATTTAGTATGCACGCTATGCTGATCTGTACAAAGTCATCCCTAAAGTACTGTACCTTGCACAGTTTTTATGCTATGTAGATTTTCTGGTTTGCCGTTTTATCACCATTTTTAGCCTATTGTTATTGGCTTAAATCAAAATAACTATTAACAGATCAAATAACTGTCAGTTTTAAAATTTTATAAATTTTAAAGGCAGAAAATATTATCGTATCCCACGGGATACAACGGGTATGAAAGGGTTAATATAGGTACCTTATTTATAGAACTTTTAATTTCTTCGATTTGAATAAGATCGTGCTTGAATTTATTAAATTTTATTTATTTATTTATATTTATGTTCATTTCAGAATCATTTCTTTTGCCTATAAAACAATTGCAAATTTTACAATCACAATGAAATATAATAATATGCACGATTAAAAAGGATCAAAAATTATCTCACAAACAACCATCGCCAGCAGGTAAAAATTTCGCAAGATCCGCGTGTACGATTTCCGTTTCCGTTCTCGTAGGCTAGATTTTGCTCTATTTCAAAGGACCCAAAATCTTAACACACGATATTAACAAAGGGGCTGATCCTGCTTTCTGAGCATTCCAAGATGAACTCTAACTAGAAGCTTCCACAAAATTTCACGTTACAGAGCTCTGACAATGATTGCGAATGACATTGCAATTTAATTTAGGTTTACGTTAAGGTAATTGTCCTCATCAGTGTTTCGATACCAATGCCTAATTGAACAGAGCAGTACGTTGTAAGAGTAGTTAGCAGTAGTGGCGCAAAGGCCTCATTATAATCAATTGTGAGATTTGCTAAATGCACAGACGGCTAGCTTATATTGCTTCACTGGTCATTGTGGGTCCCAATCAAAACTTATACAGGGCGTCCGAAAACAGAAATAGTGCAGTAGAAATATGGCAAACATGAAAACAATGAAAATTGACTTCTGCTTTGTGAAGTAACGATGACGTAAAATAATATTATATTTCTACATAATTATACATTATTTAGATCATTATTTCGTTCATTACGTCACATCATTATACCGCCATCAAGTGAAACTGCAATAAATAGCTCGACAGTCACTGATCCATTTATAAATTAAGTTTGGCGTTACTTAATTTTACATCTTGACCATTTAGTTATTTTCCTTAGCCCAAATTCAAAATGTGCAGAAAAACTGTTCTTAATCGATTCCCCAACCCCACATACTTCAAGGCAACCTGAGTACTAGTAATTTTCGTTTTTCTGTTAAAGTCGCATTCCTGTTTATTTATTTACTTATTTATTCATTTAGTTATTAAAAATACGCCAGCTAAATGTGGCTCCTATTTACAAGAAAACAACACTAAAACGAAATTAAAAATTTTCATACAATCTCAATTACAATTATAGTTAAAATTTACAATTATAGCTAGCTGTTACCGCATTAAAATTTTTAAAGTTCTTTGTAAGTTACACTCACGCATCTTAACAACGTTATATATATATATATTACAAGCACATCTAATAAGCGTGTAAATTATATCAGCAAAATTTCAAGAAAATAATGTAAACATTCTGTGGTACATTTAAGTTTTCTGAAAGCCATACAGCCTGTCACGCATGTTAATAAGGCTAAGCAGAAATTTGCTACGGCGATCGTAATTGCTACTTTAAATGCTTCCATAAAATTAGAAGCCTTTAGTTACATTTACTGCATGATTATACGCTGCACATTTCGTTATTTATTTTACCGTATTTCTCCGGTTTTAACAGTTTGTAACATGTTATATTACAGTTTGGAAAACGGTCATATTACGTAGGCAGGCTAATGTTTTGCTAATGTGCAATTATATGCTGGATTTTGGTTTAACACTTTTTAGCTTCTGTTGTCGGACAGCCCTCAAAGCGTAACAAACTGCACACAGTTCACGACAACATGCACGCGTTCTCTGAAAAGTAAAGATTTCTCTGAAAAATAACCAGGCAGCAAATAAGTGTTTTAATATCGCGCGGTGGATCAAAAGTTGTTCTAATTCGCCTTGTTAATGGCTTCCATAACTAAATATTGATGCAGTACACATTGCGCCACGATTTGAATTGTCTACAATCAAATGTCACGACTTCAAAGGTCTGAATGGATGGAATTGCACTAAATAGCCTATTGCCACTTCGATGCTTCTTTCTGACAAACTGCTGCTACAACCATCATCCGTGATATGAGTATTGCTTTACGCCGTTTCGCATTTTCAGAAACGGCACCGGCAAGACGACGCGGCATCCGGAAACATCGCTATTCACACATAACTAACAACACAACCATAAACACAATGTGGAGAGAGATAAACCAGTCAAATTATTTGATTATTCCGTAATAATTGTCAGTTTTTTCACCCGCTTCCAGGACAGCCGAGATCAAATGTGAACGGACTCGAAGTAAGAGTTGCTGAATTTTGTCCTGTTTTATTTTGCATTCTCGTCGTTTAAAGTTACGCATAACATTTTATAGCTTTACGAAATCAGTTCAGCGAAGAATCAACTAAATTAGTCTGATCTCTTTAACGAAATCTTTATAAGCACAACTGGTTTAGCATAAAAATCTGCAGTGTAGTAAAATTGTGTAGAAAAGTTTGTGAGGCAACTGACTTTGAATTAACATTAAACTTTCTTGCTGTCTGACACGTTTTTTGTCCTTCACACACCTTTCACAGAGACAGCAAACTCAGTAACTGAGGCAATAATTGCTGAAACAAAAGTTAGAAAATCCTTTTAATATTCTCTTGGTATTTTCCTTTTTAAATTTACTGGAATTTTGTTGGAAATTTACTGGAGTTCCGCGGCAATTTTGTTGACCGTGAGCAGCACTTCCACAAATCAGTCGGCTTCTCCTTCACCTTCTCTAAGGAGCAATAATTAAAATTTGTTTGACACTTTGTCAATTTCTCTAAATTTCACAAAGAACTCAACTGTGATCGACCAGGCTCATTAAGCCTAATGAATTATTTTAAATAAAGTAGAAAGAAAAAATGTGAAAAAATTATGAGCCTTTTGATATCCGGGTATCTTCATATCACATAGTAATACTTTATTGCTATGATTTTAATTAGATGAGAGAGAGAGAGAGAGAGAGAGAGAGAGAGAGAAAGAGAAAGAGAGAGAGAGAGGGGGGGAGAGAGAGATAAAGAGAGACAAAAAAGAGAGAGAAACAGAAAGAGAGAGAGAAAGAGAGAGCGAGAAAGAAAGTGAGAGAAAAGAGAAAGAGAGAGAGAAACAGAAAGAAAGAAAGAAAGAAAGAAAGAAAGAGAGAGAGAGAGAGAGAGAGAGAGAGAGAGAAAGAGAGAAAGAGAGAGAGAGAGAGAGAGAGAGAGAGAAATGATGTTCAGATACAGACAGACTGGTGTTAACGATTTTAAAGATTTCATACAATATGAATGTATTACATGACGTGGTAACAAAGAAAGCATTCTTTCTAATTTCTAATTGGATTAACCTGCACACAAACACACCTACAAACGCACTCTGTTATGCCCATCTCACGAATTTGAAACCATACTCGCGTGCCTTAAGTGATAAAATTCATTATTGTGTCGATGTAATGCAAGTGAATTTAAATTATTTTGTCTATTAGAATTTTGACGTCATTCTTCAAAAATATGGGCAGATATTAAACTTTATTTGATTTGGATTTTATGAGTTTAATCAGTTAATCGAGACTGACTACTTTAGTCCAGCCAGCGAAGTTTATTACAGGCTTACAGAAATGCATTTACACGCAATCCATCTGTCCAATCAAAAACATTTCCCGCCAATATTTCCGGTCACAAAATATTGCCGTAACGATCGTCGTTTTCTGGTATTTTGCGTATATTAGCTTGACTTCATCACATAAAGACTCCTTCGTTGCGGTGTGGAATAAAATTTGTTCTGCAGGGTTGTGTTTTGACTTTTGATGAAGATTGTCTGTCACCTCGAAAAAAGTGCAAGATTTAACCAGGATAGAAATCGGTATTTAGGCATTTCAGAAACTTCTAAGATGATGTATATTTAAAGAAGAACTATATTTAAGGATGGACAAAACAAAATTATTAACCTAATTTATCTATGATTTAATGCCAGTAACCGTGACAGTGTAGTACATATGTATTCTCTGTTTATGCAAATTAGATAAGTTTAGATTTTGTGGGCCACACATTAAAAAGTGAGTAAAAAATAATGTAAATACGCACCATTTAACATGCAACCGCATTCAAGCATTCAATAAAATTAATATTAAAGATTAATTATTTACAAAACGAAACAAAAGAGTTGCAACTATACTGACCCCTTACTTTTTAATTTATTAGACATCTCTATGATTGATTGATTTGCTTTGCGAATGTTCAAACAGCACATTATATTTTTTTCTTGATCTTTGTCTAGTGAATCATTTTGCTGGCATAAGAAATTGAGCAGTTTAACTTAGGATACTAAAGATTGTTGATACAAAATATTGAAAGTTTGTTGTAGCTGTTAAACTTTATCTGTGGTAACAGTTTACTTTAGTTCGCAGGGGTACCTTCTGAAATTATAGCTAAGTAAAGCTAAGTAAAGAAAAGCGTATAAATTAACAATATCGATACGCCATAATTTCTGAATTTCGTGTGTGAATCATCTGCAGATAGACACAATGTTTTCTTCGGTTTGTGATTTACGACGAAAAGTCGGACAGCAGTTAAACCAAATCTGGACATCCGGTGTAAGCAGTGTTTGTGACTTGGACAACAAACCGTCAAATGCTTGGCACGATATAAGTAACATGAAATATTCTCTCACCACATCCGCACTTTACTCGGACATTAAATCAAGCAACATAAATTTCAGAAAAACGTAAGTATTCTTAACGCTATATATCACGTAACAGGCAGGCAGTTTGTTACGCAGTTTGCCATTATGCAAGTCCTCATGGACGGAGCCTGTTTAACGTAGATGGTTGAATACGTAAATTGGTGATCGAAATCTATTGCGATTTATTGTATCACGATTGATATGGAGCCTGGGTACATCTCACTGATTAGTAAGAAAACTTCAATCGCATAATTTGCAAAATCTGAATCAAGTTGTTAAAGCAAAACCGGACCCAATCTTAAACTGTAGATCAGAACAGTCTACTCTTTAGAATATTGAAAGAATCATTACCACACAAGCACAATTTCACTTTCGCGCTACTAGTTCTTCGTGTTACATGCATTTCGCCATTCCCTAGTTAGACAGGCACTAGCGCATGCATTTCGGAAACGCATTGCACAAAAACAGGTATTGTACCTCTCAGTTCAGATGTGTTAGTTTGTGACGAACTACACACGTTCGACAACTAATGCGTGAGCATAGCGGTAAATTTAAAATTTGAATTTTTATCTTAAAACTGGCCGAGTTTTAGTACAACACACCGAATATCTTAACAGTAGCACTGTACTTCAATTTTCGCTTTCGCAAACACGTGCAACACGCTCATGGAATGTTTTTGCTGTTGAAAATTATGTTAGCTTGTAGTGTCATCAATAGTTGAGCTCGCCCGCCGTTAATTATGCTTTTTATCTATTATTTAATTATCAGAAACGCTTTTGCAGTATTAATTGTGTTAAGATGCATACTTTTTATCGGACTTGAAAATAGGGTAGTATATGAAAAATCGTCCTGTCTTCCTTTAAACAACGATCAAGTTGTTGAGCTTCTTGCTAAATTAACAAAACCTTGCTTTTGTTGTCAAGCATGCGTTGTAAAACTCGCATAGTCTTATGAGACTTTTGCGTGATTCTGCACACCTTTCAGTGACATTAAGCTTGAGTATTGGCTTAGTTGCACATTATACAGATCGTATTAGTCAATGTTGGGTGTCATTTTAGTCTAGGAAACAATAAACAGTTACTATAAATCTACTGATTGGCTTCAGTAATACATTGTGCCGGCAATGAAAAAGGAAAATATTTGGCAGCTGTTTCAGAACTACTCTCCTCGACTTTACAGCTAGCTTTAGAGCGTTTGTATGACCACAGAATTTGTTCTGCGTCTGTAATAAACGTGTTGTGGAAAGTAAATTGATTAACATATAATCAATAAATATATAATCAGTGTGTTGTTTGTCATTATAAAAATAAGGAAAGAAACCACCAAAACAAATTATGGCCTGACGCAGAACGCCAGCTGACCTTTGGAGTATACTTAAATGCTACTTCACTTAATTAGGAATAGAAGCTCACGCCTGAATACCAATAACTGGCCTTAGGCATCTATGATTGACGTTTTCTTCTGTAGTGGTCTTATTATTAGAAACAAATATTGTAATAAGCAGTTGCGATAGAGATGGTTGATTGATCACGCTGTAGTGATGTGAAAAGTGATCAAAGTTGGATTAGAGATTTTTGAAAATATCCGAAGTGTCATCGCACTGAAAGAGTTTGCTCGGGATTCAAATTTAATTAGATTACGTACACGATAACGTCATGTTTATACGAAATAGGATGTAAGTACAGTGTTTTTGCTGCATCATAATACACATTAATTTTTGAGTTTAGCATTGTAGAATAGAATTTGTTCAATCTAAAAGTTTCGTCTAGCCCACGGTTCCGTCATAATTTATCCTCAGTGCCTCTAGCGTTCAAACTCTGCACTTTATACCGATGGCAGTGCCTCTAGCGTTCAAACTCTGCACTTTATACCGATGGCAGTGCCTCTAGCGTTCAAACTCTGCACTTTATACCGATGGCAGTGCCTCTAGCGTTCAAACTCTGCACTTTATACCGATGGCAGTGCCTCTAGCGTTCAAACTCTGCACTTTATACCGATGGCAGTGCCTCTAGCGTTCGAACTCTGCACTTTATACCGATGGCAGCAACTAAATGGCAGTTTTATCGTTCTGCAGTTCTGATGTTTTAATCACAAACGCCAACACCTTTTATTAAAATGAAATAAAAGCTTTGAAACAAATGTTTTCTGCAGTAAAACCATCTTCTGGGTTAAACATAAAAATAATGCAAAATAATGTAATTATAAATTAACTGCGTGCAAAGAGACAACTCACAGAAGTGACAAATTTCAATAAATGGTATTAAGTTAGTCACACCATTAATCCAATATTAATTCACTTATGCAGAATACACATCATCACTTATGCAGCATACACATCGTAACTTATGTAGCATACACATCGTAACTTATGTAGCATACACATGGTAACTTATGTAGCACACACATCGTCACTTATGCAGCATACACGTTTTTAATCACAAACGCCAACTCCTTTTATAAAATGAAAGAGAAGCTTTGAACCAAATGTTTTTTGCAATAAAACCATCTTCAGGGTTAAACATAAAAATAATGCAAAATAATGTAGTTATAAATTAACTGCGTGCAAAGAGACAACTCACAGAAGTGACAAATTTCAATAAATGGTATTAGTCACACCATTAATCCAATATTAATTCACTTATGTAGCATACACATCGTAACTTATGTAGCATACACATCGTCACTTATGTAGCATACACATCGTAACTTATGTAGCATACACATCGTCACGTATGTAGCATACACATCGTGGAAAAAAGCTTTTCATATCTGGCACTAAACTGTGAAAACTGCGCGAAACCAGTGATAAAACGTAAATAGAATATGAGAAAAAAGTGTAAAACTTCTGCTTTCCGATTTTTATTTTATATAATGAGTTGCTTGTACCTGAATTGTTGCACCACGATTCTGAATTTATACCTGTCTTATGCTGGTTCATTCCCTGGACGCAATTTAACTGTGTAATAACTCAGGATTATATTGACTGCAGTGTTTAGTTTCACCCGCATGATACTTTCCCTTTCATATTTGATCACTGACATTTTACCTCACGTCAAAAATAAAACATTTTTGCCGTGGACGCCAACGTTAACGTTATGGACATTGTTAATTATTGTTATAGTAATTATGCTGCTTCCTTGTATGATCCTTATTTAAGCAAGTATGTTTTCAAACGATATTTTGTAAGGCGTTCTTTGCATATTTTCTGGCAGGTGGTCCTCTAGCAGTCTTTTGGCCTTACCACAATTGTTCAAAGCTATATATCTCTGGCGAACTCCAACAGATTGATGCCATTGACATGGGAATCTAGTTAGCTGCTATTGCTAAAAGTGGTCAACACCAAATTAGGCCTACAGGTTACAGTTCACCGTGTCCAGCTCTTAGCAGTACATTTACGCTGGAATTATAATCAATAGAGTCGAATTCGTCTCATTGAGAGATTCCACATTATCAGTGAAAGGTCACTTAAAATTATGAAAACAGTTTTCTACTGTAGCCATTTGTGAAGATTTGTGTGCCGCACTGATGTTGGTATACCTACTTCTATCAGTATTTTCTTTTTTAAAATTTTGAGCATGAATTTTGTTGAACTCACGGCTTTATGGTGCGATGATTTATGTACGTTTGCACTCTTAAAAAATGTTTATTCTTATACCTAAAAACAGTTTTAAAATAATTAAAAACGGTTTGAATTAACAGCAAAGTGCATAATTTTGAACTGCTCTTTTTTCCAATGAGCATGCAGGTTTACGGAAGTGTCTGCAATCTGTTGTTATAGCAGTTTGTAACAATTCCGCTGTCTCCAAGGAAATCTTACGATTTCTTGCTGCTTAACTACAGGCAACTGTTTCCAGCACTATAATGTGTCCCTTGTGGACATTCTGCTTGATTATTACTATTAATAATAAAATATACATAATAAGTAAAACGATATACATCATACGCGAGAAAGGGGAGCTCGGTGATGCGTATGTTACATAATTTATTAAGACCACGTAATAACTTTACAGTAATGAACTTTCGCAGACTAGCTGGTTTTGTTACTTCCTCACTTCGTTGTTTTGGAAAAAACTTCTATGTCATACGATGCAATTGAGTATTACGCACGCATCACAATGAGCCAAATAACAACAGTGAGTTAACAAGTCAATGAAAACTAAAACTAGTTTATTAGAAAGACAGTACAAAAGGTTTGTTTTGCCTAAATGCGTCTCCAGACGGCGTTTTTCTTCTGCATCAAGACCAAAATGTCTTCTTGTGTTCTGACAAACATACCAATACACAGTCGCAGTCGATACTAAGTAAAGCCAACTCTTGCTCATTGACACCCACTACTGTACAGAATAGTTAACAAAGGGGAAAACACGAAAACCGAGTGGCCGTTTCGTCTCTAGTCTTAAGACACTGTTATACGTACCTGACTACATATCCTGGATCGAAGTTATTAAATAATATTAAATAAAATTAGTTTTAAATTAATTAATACTTAATAATTTCGATCAAGGATATGTGCGTCATGGCAAGGTTTTATATGAAAGATTATCTATAGTTACCTGACGACCAGAACGCAGCTCTTCAATGGAAAAGTCTACCTCTGCACGAGCTTGTAAAAATACAATAGTTGTGTTCCAGTGTCTTTGAATCAAAGTTCAACACGAAAAGTTGTGCAACCTGCATCCTTGAACTCAGATCTTGCTTAGTGGCAAAACAAATCTGACTCTTAGTACTGAGGTTACATCTATTTATATGTACAAAAATACATGTAAAAAGACTTGTGCATGGTCAATTTAAAAGATTTATGTAAGCACCAACAAGGTTTTAAACAACTAATATGCACAGGCTAAACGTTGTGGCTATAATAATCAAGAACCCTACTAACTATCAACTTTAACAAAATAGGCCTACTATTCAGCCAACCGCTTTTTGTATATATAATAATAATGCTGAAGTATATTATATTCTTACGTTATAGATTATAGAACAACGTCAGATTTCAAATTTGAAAAATAGAAAGCTAGCTACCTTGGAAAAGACAGCATGGTTCTAATTAATTTTTAAAGAGACCAGTTTTTTGTGAGATCTTCCACATGTTTGATCCACCGGCAACATTTGTCTATGCTTAACTTTATTCTGCACGGGCATTTACTGTCCTACATGTGAGCAAACTTCCGGGCCGTTTAACAGTGGCCAGTTAAAGCGCCTGATTGGCCATTTGTAAGGTGGATCCCCGCTGGATGATTGAAGTTTCACGATCTCTCTATTCAGCAGAGAGATAGTCACATAGGATGATGGCAAACAGTGCATCAGAACAACAAATGCCCAGATGATAGAAAAATTTTACACCCACACGACACAATACTTCCTCCTTATGGCTTTCGATGCTACATTTTAATCTCAGAAGAAACAAGCTTCTTAGCGGTGAGTCTCACTGACGATTGACTTCCGAGTTGATGAGTATCTACTAAAGTACCATATAATTATCATTACCGTAAATGTCCACGTGCATCATAAATTACCGTAGAAGTTTGCTTCTTTTTCCATCAAGAAATGCATGTGTATGATGCTGCATTGGTAAACAACTAATGTTCTACTCTTGTCAACAAGCTTTTGTTTCATTTACATGTTATTCTGCCCAACTCATGACTGGACAACTAAACAGATTATAATGGTGCAATATTGACGAGTAGGCCTATAAGTATCGTAAATTACATACTTTAATTACACATGTATATTAAACATTTGTCTAATTCCTGCGCCTAGCATACAAACAACGTATGATACGAAACTAAATTCTGCGTGTATAAATGACATGTCTTCAGGTTCCATATGCTTGAGTGTATAGCATTTATATCTGTGTTCAATGTGGCATTATTGATGCTGAATAGTAGCCTAAGTTTGTAATAAATACGAAGCCCCCATTAATGGAAAGTGTCCAGATTTTTATTGCTTTAATAATGGCTGACACTTTGTTAAATGTTGCTATTACAAGACGAAGCTTTTCAGTATTTAGAGTGATGGTGTGAGAATGACAAATTCCGATGATCTTGGTTTTCTACTACAAGTTCTACTGCCGTACAATTTGATAAAATCGAATTAGACGAACTCGCTTTTATGAACACTTTAATTAGCATTTCACCTCAAGGGAATCCAATCTCTTTCCCGCTTATCGGGAATTATCCCAAGAATTGTATTCCCGTGAAATTTAAGTTGCTATGGGCAGCCACGATATAAACTTGTATAGTTTTCAACGCTTACATTTTAACGTTCGTATGATGTGTCCTATTGCTACGTGGTTCTGTGTAGATTCTGTATTTAGAACACGTTGCGCTAAGCAAATGTCTTCTTATGTAAATAAGTATTATGGCCATTGGCGAGCCTTGGCAAAGCCTGTAACTTGTCTAGTTATTGATTGTTAGCTGAATATGCGTAGGGGATATATAGGTGAGGCTGTTTTGATTGGCTTATTAATCATTAGCGACCTGGCTGCCATTTACGATCAATTAATTTTTATTAGCGGGACGGAGAGCTGTGAGGAAGCAAGCATTTTCTAGTACGGGGTGCTTGCACGTATAAGCAGTAATTATACTGCAAGGTCTTGGCAACACACTGCAATTAAAAACTTATTGATTCCATAATAGCCTGGAAAACGCTTTTGTTTTTGACACACTCTTCTTTTCTAAATTACCAATTAACATTTTCGACGATCAATAGAACACTTTAAAGAAATGTTAATCGTGTCAGTTCGACCCGGTTGAAGTCTACACGTAATACATAAAACGCTGCCTGAAATTAATGTGACTATTCGGGAAAGTAATGATTTGAAGACTTTAATGAAATACAGAGCCGAATAAAGTGTCTAGAACTTAGGTTTTTGCAAGTCACAACAAAGCAGAATTTCCATTTCAGTGTAAATTGAACTGTGTGTGAATAAATGTGTGTTTCCTTTTTGCACGCGTGGTCCGTCATACTTGTATCTCAAAGCTATTTGTACGATTCTCGTGACCTTCAAAAGTTCCAGTAGTATTTAGAGGAATTCCCATACTTTTTACATGAAGTCCAAAACATGCAGTGATTTCAGTCAGGTAATGCATAACTATGGTAAAAAAATTGGGCACTCCTGGTAGACTCAAAGATAAACCCATTATAAAAGTACAATAAATTCACGCGAAATACATTTCACGTTGCAATTTTTCTGGAGTTTAGGGCTATAAGCCTCCATACATACCCTTGGAACAGGCTTGGCTAAGATATGGGTTAAAAAACGTGTGGATTAAATTTCTGTGGATTAAATTTGTTGTTGTTTCTCTCAGTCACAAAAAAGAGTATTTCTATTGCTTTAGACACTGACGGTCATAAATCACTTTTCCTTTATTTCCCATTTCCCCCACGGGAATCCAATCCTTTTCCCATTTTTCTGGAGCTATCCTATGAATTGCATTCTTTTGCAAGCCGTATGAAATTTAAGTCGCTTTAGACAGTCATGATACATCTACCAGCCAAGTTCGTAAGTACATTTACAGGCACTCACCAGTATCAGAGAGAATGTACATTAATAATTAATAATTAATGTATACATAATTGACTGCGCTGAATTAATCAATCGTTTGACTATATTTCATCTATTATTTTTATGTTATTTTCAAATTGTGAATTTTTGTGTAAGATATTGTTAAATTGTACTTGGCTTTTGGAATAAATAAATTTTTGGAATAAATAACGAACGTTATAGTTGTCGCCATTCAAATCAGCGTCACCGCTACTGTAACATAATAGTAAACAGTACATAGTGAATAGTGAGTATTGTTACTAATAGTAAGTTAATGTGAATTATTACAGCTAAATGGGATGTAATGCATGCAACGTTTCCATATTCCTTACTTCGTCTAACTCCTTTATTATAGTTTATTCTGTTCGGTTCGACCAGTGTGTTCCAGGAAGCAAGACTAATTAGGTCTTTGGAGAAAAATGTTCCAGCTGCTAACATGCATTATTACATGGCTTATTACTACAACAATAACATGTTATTGCAAGGTAACATAAGTCGAATTGGTCTGGTCGGTACAACGTCGTGTCATCATCCATCACGGTGCACGGCCTGCGCCGACTCCGGATCGCAGAGCTAGTCAATAATCTTTTGGGACTACTCACAGGTATTGTGTGCAGCGTTTAATAGTGTCCCTGTTGTCAGATTTATACAAAGCAAGTCATATAGTGAGCGCACATGTCACATGCTATCCTAGTGCTTGTATTCGCGTGTTCATTGAACATCATTTTTTGACAAGATCACACTGAATCAGTTACTCTTCCCGTCACAATTTGTGCTGCGCAGCATTTAAAAGACCAGTGCAGCAATTGCGCGTGAATTTGCTTGTTATCTACCAGTCGATTTTTTTTGTCAGGGGACACATATGTGGACTTTGAGTGCTGTGCCAAGGGTTTAATCATTGACATGAGTCAGACGTTTTCTGTGGCTTCGCTGCTTTATTACTATAGCAGTCAAAACGCGTGAAAGAGTATTCAACCGTGTCGCGGTGCCTGGCTTCGCTTTTATGCAGTGCAAGCTGGTACTGTATTGTTTATTCGTACGCCTGTGGTGCAATTATATTACCATTGGAATTAGATTGATATGCTTTCAATTTTGTCGTGTTGAAGGAACTTATTACAGGCAAATAATAGTTGTTATTTGAATACTGTAGCAGGAATAAAAAGCGGATAAATCTGGTTTTATTTCCACTTTCAAATTTTGCATACATTTCATTTTTTGCATAGAATTAGTTTGCTTTATTATCATAATTGAAAAGAAATGTTTTAAAAGACAAGCTTGCGGTAAACGTGTAAAAATTCAAGTATAGTGCAAGGCGCACAAGCTACATGATATCTGTTCAAGTTTACAATGATTGAATAGTTACATTTTTCAAAGAGAATCTATGCCCAATTTATCTGACTCAAAGAAAATTTTTTACAAAAACTTGCATTTTATGTAATTGATGTGGCCAGTTAAACTCTGCATTCATCTTTCTCTGTATTGCTACGTTTGAAGTTTTCGTCTGTAAGATAAATGGAAGGAAAAACTTCGATGTGCATTTTACATGGCAGCGCTACGTGGCAGGTGCTACTGAAATTGGTGTTTCCTCTTACAAACCTCAGAAACTGATTAGTTTTCGATGCCTTTAACTTTTTTTAATTAGGGCTTATTTAATTATATGTATATACATATTTAATACGCATGTACATAATTAATATATATAATATACATTATGTGTACTTGCCAGTGAGCCTTGCTTACCTACAAGGCGCCTTATTACTTCAACCGACGTTGACTTTTTAAACCTTTGTACAATAACGCAAAGTTTTTTAAAGCTTCGTATAATATTGAAAAGTCAAACTAGTTCAAACTATAATATTCACATAGTGGACATCATCTGCCGAGTAAAAACTAAGTAAAGAAAATTTAAGACTAAATTAAAACTAGTCATTGTACGCAGTGACTAGTCAAAATAAATACAAGCCTAAAGTTTTCTTCTGTAAGATAAATAGAAATCAAAACTTCGATGTGCTTGGTAGCGCTAGGTGGCAGGTGCTACTGAAATTAAATATGATTGTGTGCAATGACTCATTTTAATTTAGTCTTTATTTCTCATTACTTAGTTTTCATGACAAATTTAATGGGATCTTATTTTTAACATAATTATTAGTTCTGTTTTAAAACAACTTTGCTCGAACTTTTACCAGAAACAATATCAGGCTTAATAGCCCATTCACTGCAGGTAAAAATCTTGAAGCTGTGTAGGAGTTGCTACACTTCACGTATGCGTGTTTTTGCACAATTACAATTGAAATCGATAGCAATTACGGCGAGATTGTGCAACTCGACTTGTTAAATTTATCCCTTATAGCCTTGTACTCACTATGCACAAGTGATTTATTTCTCTCTAGTGTCCATTAAAAGCAAGTTTACTACGTGGGATAGAAACATTAAAATAATCTCGGTGTGCCGTATAAAACTAAAACTAATAAATCAAATTATCTGATTTCAATTCTCCTCATAAAAATAAGTTATTCACCTGCGGCTGCTAATTTATCGCTCCTCAGCCACAAGCTATCTTTATGCCAATATATTAAATTGAGTAATTATGTTAAAGATTCTAACGTCGCACAGTACTATAGACATTTCAGAATTTTACGGCATTGCTTGTGAGTCCAGCGGTAGACTAAATTTTGTTACAAAAACACCGAACTGACGAGAAAGGCGATACAGATTAGTTTTACAAACTGGCACTGATGAGAACATTTTTTTGAGTTTACAGTTTTAACTGAACTGATTCCATCCATGACGATTAAAATTGAGTACCGATACCAAATGCCAGTACCGAAACAAGATATTATCTACAGTTATCGGTTTCTTATCGAATAAATTTTTACCTGGGTTACTGTTCAACGGGAATTGACTTCTAGATCAGCCAATAAAAACTAACAGTGTGCGGAAATTTACTTATGACCTGTTATGGGAATAAAAACCAAAATTCCGTATAGAAAACTCAGTGAATGACGTTTGAATCGGTTACCGATAGATCAGCTGTTTCTAAAAATCGGCACAACGCATCACCATCTTAGGTTAGGGCGGTTGTGTTTATTCGTAGTTGTTGTTTTAATAGTTGGTCTCTTTGAGCAAAAAAACCGTAATAAATGTATCAGCAAACGTTTTTGGTATGATTTTCAAAAGGGACGACTGTAATAGTAATTATTGTCGCACGACTGCTATTGACACTCTTGACGTTCGATCAATTTAATACCTGACGAGTTGGCCAGATGCTTATAGGAGGTATATACTAATACATGCATATGTGCATACAACTTCGCAGATTAAATTGATAGGAAAAGTGAAGAAATCAAGTCTTTTTCTTTATTTATTTATAAAATTAATATTGTGTACGTTTTTTTGGAATATCAGTCGTATTGCAGTGCTTGTGATTAGTATGTACTCGTAATTTTAAATCAAAATGCTGGTGTTAAGATTATGTACATTGTGAATATTTATAATCATATTACTTAACGTTACGCTTACCTGTTTGAAAGACTTATGTAATTGAGAAAGTCTTGGTAATTTAAAATTATCCCGGCACTGTATCGCCATCCCAGTGTGTTCCTCTGATTCACCAATTCAAGAGTGTGCTACCAATACTCTAAATATTTTTTCAAAACTTACGCAAATTTATCTAAACTTTTCAAACGACTTACTGTAAAAATGGCTTCGCCTAATAGTCGTCGCAGATATTAAACTTAAGTCGCGTTTACGTAGCATCCGGATGCGGATGCGTTTTGGGTTGTGCGGAATAGATAAAACCAGCTTATATTGTTTTCAATGCACCATTTATGCAGTTTGCCTAAACGTTATTCTTTTTCTGCAACTGTTTCTGTTAATTTTTCCGTGGGCTATTCCGCAGGCCGTTCCGCAGGTGAAAAACGCATTCGCATACGCATCCACTTTACAGTTTTATTACCGCTAACGCAAGCCGCGTACTGCAATAAGACAGCATGTAAGTGATATAAAATTTCAAGATGATTTTTTAAGTTTTGAAAAACGTTTTTAATGCTTTAAAAGAATAGGTTAGTTTATCCAACAATCTTCTGAGGGGGAATGAGGGAGCACTTCATAGTAAAAGATCTTGTTTAGTGAATTTTTTCGCACAGTGTATACGCATTTCCAAACGCTGCCTGTTTTTATTTTGTTTTCTTTGTTTTTATTCTATTTTCGTTCGTTTTGTTTTTAATCCTGCATCTTTTCTAGAATTTTTGCGTTTTCGGCATTATTTAAGTTACCAAGTTTTGGCTGTTCTTTATTACCGTCTTTATATATAAATTGCTAATCCCCTAATTTTTTATATGACTAGGGAAGCTTAAGAGGCAACAGTAATGCACGTTATAGGAAGCGCTTTAACCAAAACTGATCAATAAAAAGTAACCCAAAGTAAAATATAAGACGATATTGGTTTTACACATTAGCTAAAAAGTTATAGGGGACAAGCAAAGTACGTGGCATAAAGTAAGGGTTTAGGCTCCACCATTTCTTCTGTATAATAATAGATCATATAGTTGTAATGGTCTATCACACTATCAAGAAATTTATTTATTATAGTGAATTAATTAGGTTGAATAAAAAGAGTTTCCATGGTAGCCGCATAATCGGCGTGGGTGTAAATTACCTATTTAAATGTGACACTGTGCAGTATTGCAAATGTAGCTGATACTCCTCATTCATTTGAGAGATTGGCTTCACGCACCCGTGTCGCCTTGTAGCAACCACGCTGAATCGTTGATGAGATTACGGTATGAAGATTAAACAGAACTTGAGTGTCTTCATTGATGATAGACTAGAGGCGATTGGACATTCTAGGATTTATCGGTACAAGAGAAGGCTTTCATGGGAGATGTAACCTAGCAGTTTGTTCGTTCTATTGGCAGTCAAATGATTAGGCATTATTTACTCTACTATTTACATAAATATTACTTGGTTAAATTTGGTTTTCTAGATTGGTGAGAGGCACACCTGCAGTCTTAAAACATCCCGAAACGAAAAGATAATGCCAAAAATCACAATTTGGCTCAACAATGAACATTAGTGAAAGAATTCTGGCATGAAAGTAATGTCTAAATTGATAATCATGTTTTTTAATGGCGAAATAGGATGCAGTAATAATTTTTCTCTTCTGTAACGTGTTCTTTTTTATTATTATGCATGTTTCTTGTTATTATGAAAGTTCTAATCGAATATTTACCTGGGCATGTAAAAGAGGTCAAATAAAACAGGTCTCGCTTCCTTTCCACCGGGCGGTAACCACGGCTAGCCATTTGCGCCTCCTCATTGGGACTCTACAAATGCCTTATTTTAGTTTAAGTGTGCATATACGACCAATTTTGTATCCTGTGCTCGTTATAGTTGACTGTTGGTAAAATGCGAGGTACTGTGTTCTGTTCTGCAGCCCAGGATTAGACAAGAAAAGGGGTACCTGAAGTAGGTTTTAGAAAAATTGCCTTAAAAATTTTATTACTTTATAGCAATTTTATGCATATATCGTGCTCACGTTGAAAGAATTTTTTTGTTTGTTTTTTAAATATCGCGCAATACTGTTTCAACCGCGCCATTTCATGACGTCATATACGTACAGCGTAAATCAAGGGAAGAAACGCAAATCTTAAACTGTCCCAAAAAACCTTCCATGCAAAGTTATATTACTTAGCATTTCGCTTACCTGCTTGAAAGACTTATGTAGCTAGAAAAGAAAGTTATTAATTATTTAAAATGTTTTCACCAATTGGTATAATGTTGTTGACTTACCTCCAGGGTGCGCCACTCATTAACCAAAAACGTATTTTTAGTCTTGTTGACAAGTAGAGTAATTTAAAATTGTACTTAATTAGTGACGTGTGCTCTACGAATGTTCAGTGTTATCTAAACCTTACTCAGTGTTATCTAAACTTGTTTCAAATGATTTATCGTCAAAATGGCTACGTCTAGCGGTCATCACTGGAGTCTAAATTTACATGTCTTATACAGCATTACTGCCGATGCAAGCCCTGTATGCAAAAAGGCAGTATGTAAGAGATATAAAAATTTGAAGACGAATTTTTTTAAAGCTTTTTGTAAATGGAGGGTTTTCTTGCGCTCTAAACTCGGTTTTTTTAATTTTCGGCCCATGTTTTCTCATTGACATTTTTCAGCAATTACTATTCCAGTTATCGCCGATGTGCCTTGAAAATGTTTATGCAAAAGACTTTGTTATAAATCTGAAAATTGACACCCAACTTTGAATGGCTTCCTTGAACACAACGACAGAGAAAACCAATAAACAAAAGCTGAATGAACTTTTTTACCTGTGGCGGAAGCAAATTTTATGCACGGTCAAAGTTGTTTTTATTGTTTTTTTGCACATTTAGTTTCTGCCTAATTTGCCTAATTTGTCATGGTATCTTGCAATTCTTGACTATCGTGATACAGGGATATGTACCATACAAAATTTTACTTTCGGTAAAGGCTGTATGTATGCATACTGTGGTATAAGTAAACTTAGGGGTTATGAATGGCATGGACAGACTAGAAAAACTTATCTTCTGAAAAGTGTACAAAATTGTGAAGCTCATTTTGTCAACTATAGGAACCGGTTGTAGTTGTTAATCCTCGGAAGTTCTACAATCCTAACTGCATCTTCTTAATAAATGTACCTAATGTTGAGACACCAGTGACAAAAACACGGATATCATGTGGTTTGTGTTCGCGGTGCTAAAAAGTTGTATGAGTGCGCGCGTATGTGGCCCTTTACAACTAAATAAATAAGTAAATAAACTTCACTGTACTTGTAAAGCTTGCTTAACCTCCTTTGTGTACTATGTTGAAGAAAGGAGGCGACGAAAAAAATTAAAGCAAAACAAAGTAAACTGTACCACTGAAAACTTGCCAAAATGAGCACTAAATCGAGAAAATCACGAACAACCAAGGAAGTGTTGCAGCAACCAAAAGCAATGTTGCATCAACGAATGAGATCAGAGTCAGAGTGTGAGGTGGCTTTCAATCCAAGCAGATATGACAGTGACAGGTAAGGACATTGGTTATTGTTTCATGCTACAATGATGTGGTGTCTTCGCTCAGAATTTTGAAGTAAACATTACAAATATAGCATAGAAATATTTTTGTTATGAATTCTAAAAAAATCTGCTGAAGTCGCTGCTGTAGATGAGCTCAAATTACGTAGCTATAGCTCTAAAAATGTGGTTATTGACATGCTTATATTTATTTTACATGACAGTATTTTGAAGTTATTATCCCAGTATTGCGTCAAGACAATAACACCGACAAGACAATCATAGACTTAAGGCGTTTACCTGATATCTGGAATGCGCATGCGTTATGTGGATGCCGAATAGATAAATCAGTTTCTATTGTTTTCAATGCACCAGTACATCAGCCTGCGTTGTATGCGTTCTTTCTCCAGCTATTTCCTATTTTCTTTTTTATACTCAGCTATTCCGCAGGTAGATTGCCACTTAATGCACAGAATCTTAACTGAATGTAACTGACTGGCGAAAAACCTAGGATAGATTAAAGATATGATTGTGGCATGACTCTTTATGTAAACCAGAATTCCGTGACAGATAGTGTTTCATTAGAAAAATGCTGTAGCAAGGATTTCGCTTAGCTTCGTAGCAAGTTTTAGGTAAGAAACTATGACAGAAGAAAGTGCAAATTGACACCCATTTTGCCAGACTGTCAGTGTCTAAGCCAAAATTTGGTTAACTTTCTAATATTGGTCATTAACATTTATTTCCACCTAATGACTACAAAGCTAATACCAAACAAAGAATAAATTTGGAGGATATAAAGTTGCATTTCTCATAATCTTGTGTTAAACGTTAATCGTTGACAGGTTTGAAATTTAACAACGTTCTGTAAAATACAATTAGTTTATTGAAAAACTAATAAGTTGTTTGACGTACTTGTATTGAACAAGATGAATAGAGTCACTATAGGTATCTAAGCATGTGATGAACATCTTCACAACATACATGGCAACCATATTATCCATTCACATTTTCATCGATCATCAGCGAATAAATCTTTAATAGAACGTATTGTGACTGTCAGAAGCGTTATGCTTGATGCCTATACAAATACCGTAAAGCTACTTGCGTTTAGTAAGCTACTTGACTGCGTAAACTCGAGACAGGTAAATTTGATTGTGTTAATGAGTGAGTATTTCAATCGTAATGTTGTCGAAACTACTGCGTCAGAAGTAACTTCAACTTCGTGAAACGATTGTGTTAATTTAAGACGTTCAGGAAATGAGTTTTTAAGCCACTTGAACCTTGGAACGTCGATAAACCGCGGATTTCATTGCTTAGTTACTGTAGATGGTGACCTGCGGATGGAGTTTACTATACAAAGTGTTTCAAGAATAATATTTTTTTAAAAAGTAATATTTTTTATTTTTGTTGCGCTGAAATAAAATTTGTTTAACCGCGTCTCTCTATCTACCTAACCGTACGAAGTATGGTTTATTCAGCCTGTACTGTTCAGTGCCGGGTATTGTAAAAACTCACTTTTGTAACTATTACAGCAGTTCTTGGCTTCCGCTACATGCAAAAGCATTTTAAGTTTATTTCTTTTTACAAAATAGAAAGCTGAAGCGTGTTAAAAATGTTGGACGCGAATTCGGGGCGTGCTGTAAAATATATTTTTAAACGTAAAGTTGAATGTTGCGGTGAAATTGCGGTGTCGTATTTTCAGTAGATTCTTGAAAAACTTTGTCAACTCTTTTTGCTATGACAACAATAATAGATGTTTGCTTACACACATCGTTCGTGTTCAATAAAATCCCGCGCTAAGTTGTACGTCGGTGTAGTGCGTGCGAACAGTCAAATGAAATGTGCCATCAATGATTAGTGTATCAGTGAAACTTGATTAAGCTGGTGGCTTGTGGATTAATGCATAATCTCTTCTGCCTGCACGTGATCTTTATCAGAACATATAAAGCTTTCTGCTGAACAACCTAGACTGTCATATTACGTATAAAACGTCTGATATAATTGCTTACACGTTAGTGACACGCTGCTGCAAGTTAATGGAATGAAGATGCAAGTTGATCAAACTTGACAGTGCATTTATCAGGTGACAGCACTAATCAAGAAAGCAGCAGTCAGCTGTCAACTCATTAACGTTCCTGCTTCAATCCCCGTTACAGTAGTTATTATAACTGAGCGTATTATATCTTCACAATCAAACTACTTCATGACAAAATGCTTTACTGCTTGATGAATTAAGGAAAAATCTCAACCTTTTAGTTCAATTTAGTAATGGATTTATTACGTGCAATACCCATATAAGCACGGATGTGCGAAAATAAAGTGGCGTTCACGTAGCATCCGGATGCGGATGCGTTTTGGGTGTGCGGAATAGATAAAACCAGCTTATGTTGTTTTCAATGCACCCGCTTACGCAGCTTGGGTATGCGTTATTCTTTTACAACAGCTATTCCTATTGATTTTTTCCGCAGCTATTCCGCAGATGGAACGCGTACGCATCCGGATGTTACGCAAGCGCCACTCAATGATATTAGAGGGTCTTAATTTACAATTTTTATTTAGTTTCCAGAAGATTCAATATAATTTTGTTTTTTATTGAGAGATGGAACTTTTTCCACATCAGAAATTGCTGCACATCCTGCAGCTGCTGCTACTACTGTTGTTACTACTGCCACAGTAGTTGCTGCTCTTAATACTGCTACTATTGCAACTACTAATACTGCTATTGCTACCACTACCACAATTCTACTGACTGCTACTGTTGCTGCTGCTGTTGCTACTACTACTACTATTACTACTGCTACAACCACTATCACCACCACTACCACTATACCACTCCTATTACTACTACCACTACCACAACTACTACCACACTACTATTTTTTCCTCTATTCATTGCCACCTTAAGCACAAGAAAATATTTAGTTGTAAGTTTTGTCTTGTTTTTGCTATATTTTTTTAAAAATGACATTTAAAATTACGTTTCCATAACAAAAAGGGATTTATTCCAATCTTTACTGTTTTGAATGAAAAAGACACTCAGCTTTCGATGTTTATTTATCTACTTAAACTTAGAAAACAACTCTGACTTAAACACTTTTAGATTTTAGATCTTGTGACAACTTATCTCAGTGAGTGTATAGCGCGTTTTCGACCTAAGCTTTGCAGCAGCATCGTAATAGAAGGAAAGCACGTTGAACTATTTTCCCAAGTTATGTAGATAAAGAAATAACAAAAGCTGAATTCCTTCTTCGTTTTAAGAAGTAAATTTGGAGCAATTTTCTTTTCATTGTTACTGAAATACAATTTTAATATCACATTTTTAAAAAGTTCATCATATATAAAGCATAAACCTTACAACTAATTCCTTTCTTGTTTATAAGCTACATATATTCATTGGTAAAGTGTTAAATTTTTTATGCCTTTTTCAAATTTTTGTTTTATTAAAGAATTCGCAAGTAACTTTTTCCATGGACGATACTGCTCTTTTTGTACTTTTACTTTGATTAAACTTTTACATGTGTGTTTTACCCATTTTGTCGAAAGTCGAAAAGACCGTTTTCTTGTGCGCACGGCTCAGCTGCCTTTTTATTTTAGACATTTTGAAAGTGTTGCTATTACAGCTGAAATTAATAGGCTTTCATAGATCTTGCAGAGCAGGGGGCGCATGCCGATAAAATATTATTTTATGCATTAGTCAATGATTTTGATCAGGTCCACCATACATTAATAAACTGACGTTTTACAAGGGAAGTAACTTGCGCTACAGTTCTCAGTCTTAACGTGTAAGTTTCGCGTCTGTATATTTACGATTTTGCTACAACTTTTCTAAGGCGTTTGGGAATTTCGGGACTCGGCGAAACATCAAACTTGCTAAAGTCGTAATAAGTGAAGATAGTGCTCTTTGGGAATTAACACAATTCATAATAATTGAAAGCAGAGGAAATATAAAGCCTTGAGACAAGACCGTACAGAAAAAGATGGCAAACGTGGCTACGCTTTTGGTTAAAAGAGGTTCTAAGCTGACCTTTACTCCAGGGTAAGAATTTACAAAATTATCACATGTAATAATTTATTTTTATCGTTTTACTTAAGCTGTAATACTACATTTTCTGCTGTCTTACTATAGCGTAAGCTTGACGAACGTTCTTATGGCTATTTTCTACAACATTACCGTTATTACCACTTAAGTCATTGTCGTTACTGAGACTGTCGTCATTATTGCAAAATCGCGACAATGCCTAATGCAGCGAATATGGCTTCTGAAAAGGTCTAATGAAAACAAAAGCAAGACTTTCGAGTTTTTTTATTTCAGATATATATTACACTTAATGAATTAAGGTATACTAGATAGTAAACTAGAATTAACTTTCTTTATAATGACGTTTTGCTAAAATAACTAGGATATAAGATAATTATGCAAGCCCGAGTTATAACTAACTTTTTTAATTAACTGTTACAGTAACCTAATACAAAGAATATAAACCTCATTAGAGCGTTGAGCCATCAGAACTGCAATTGCATCTAATATGTATATATTAATCTTGTGCTCTTCCTGTGATCTGTTGAATCATAATCATACACAACCTGGAAATAACGATAACACGTCTCATGCCTTACTTGTGTCTTCCGTCTAGCATACTTTTGTAGAAAAATAGTATACTTTTGTAGAAAAATGTCACGAAAGGTGGCAGCACCAATTAGAGAAGCCATAGTGAGAGATGCTTACACAGCTTGAGTTTGTCAACAAATTTACCATGCTGTTTTAGGATTTTGTTTCGTTTTTGCCTCGGCTATAGATAATTTCATTACCAGCATTCTTTAATAAATTTCATAACGATGTCAGTTAAATAGACTATTATGATTAGTATTATTTAGTATTGTTATATTAAACGCTGGCTTTAAACGTAGCATTGTCCGCTTCACCGGCGTTGGTATGTCGTGATTGTGAAAACGATGTCATAGATCGAATTATATCGAAGCTTTGTAGACTGATTACCAATCAATAATTTATGATTGTGATAATACTGTACCTTTGCTCGTTCTACCTGAATTTATAATGACTAAGCTTTTGCGATGTTTTTCATGATGTGACAGGCTGATGGCTGTTACCGGCTTTCCTAGAATTCTAATGCCTCAAAGATTCTTGCACTTTGTTGAATATAAAGCAAATAAATTTACTTCCAATTTTATGTGGTAAATGACTAACTAAATACATGTCATACATTATGGATTTTTCTAACTGGCTTCTGTGTGTTTAGCTTCTAGTCACACAAATGCACGGGGACGGTGGTGAATGTTTAGCTGTATAAATTTTCGGCTATAAATTTGCACAGTCTCCACACAAAGCAATTCATAAATCATAATGCTTCCCGCGCAGGCTTCATTTCTAACAGATTAGGTTCGCCATACAGGTATTACGCTCGAGCATGCACGAGGTTTATACCGAGCAGAGCTTTTATGAAAATCGATAATCTGTTGAAAATTTATAGCGATAATTAAAAAGTAATCACTTTTATCCGTACGATGGCATTAATGTCAAATTCGTGCTGATAAATTTGCATGTAAAGAAACCTAGAGGTTACATTGTTTTGCAATTTTAAAAACATTCTTTACAATCGATTCTTTGTCAAAGGTACAATGCCAAATCCAAGTTACTTTTTAACGACGCAACAGAAGTATTATATAATTCTTATAATAATAAGTTCATTTATAGTCATTACAGTCAAAAGGCTTGAATTACAGTACAGTACAGCATAAAATTACAACATTTTTAAAAAGAATAAGCCAGTTAGAACATACAGCGTTAACGAAATAAATTAAAATTAAATGAACCAAAACTAGAGTTTGAAAATTAAATAAGCCATATAAGGTAAAACAAACTGTTCTTGAATCTCTCTGTTCTGATTCTAGGTAAGGGGTATTTCAGATGGTGACGAGTACTATACATATGAGTATGGGCATCTGGCAATAGAGTGTGGATTTTATTATTAGGATTTTGAATTGATGAGGACAACTTTTTGCAAGAACTTCGGCGACGGTTAAATAAAGGTTTAAGATTACCCAAAATTAGAGCATTTGCATTAGAGCATTAGTTTTCATTTGGAAAATTTATTTTCAATGAGCGCTTTTGAACTGTTTCTAACAAATCAGAGAGATTTTGTGAAAGAGATGAGTGCCATACCTGACAAGCGTATTCAACACCTGGCCCAATCACGGTGCAGTACATTTTTATCATATCATTAGGAGATGTCTCAGCTCTTTTCATTAGTCGCAAAGGGTGAATTCTTTTACTCGCTTTAGCATAAATTGAATGGACATTGATGATTCATTTTTTATTCATTCCGATGGGATGGATAAATTCTAGAGAATTTGCTAAACTAACAGTCTCTCTGACGAGACGACGCATTTGTGCACTCATAGAAACACCAGTCGTGCGCATTTGTCTAAGTAGTATCTGAATATTTATTTATTTTTGTTACGAATTTCGTAATCGTTTTCGTGTTGATAAAGCATAGAAAGTGCCCTATTCAACTTCACTAACTACTGCAAATTTGCATAACAGTCGACTCCTGAGCTCAATCTGCAGCCATGTGCAAAAGTAAGATTGAAATTGGATTTGATAGTGTTAATGTGGCTGTTTTGTGTTCTGTCAACCGATCGACACTTGTAGCATTCCGGGCGAGAACGCACCTCGATAACGCTAATGCCGACACGAAAATCTAGTTCGCGTGAAGTCACAGAAAAATGTCACAATTAATTTTGGTTAGGGGCTAAAGTTAGGGTTAAGGTTGGGAATATTTCTTTTTTCCCCTGAACTTTTTACCTACTGGATCTGTAGTGTATTGCATTGTATTGTATTGAATGGGTGTTTTATTTTCAGAACTTTTATACTGTTTTGGTATATGGCTGTATCATACTGTGTTACCATTGAGCCAAACGTCAAAACCTCTTACTTCAGTGCAAATTGATGAGGCGCTATTTGTTATTGTCTACCAGAGTTTATGAGAAGAAATTCTTACCATTGATCTCTTGTTACTACCTGAAAAAAATATCACTTCTCCATGTATGGTTCTGATGCTCAGCACACTTCTGCTACTTCTTTCATTCAAAACCAAAACAAAAGCATTAATGATGTCAAGATCTAAATAAGCAACTTACCAATATGACAACTTGCGCACTAATGCAGAATTCATTTACCCAGGCCATACTAAACGACTTAATTTTATTGATAGTCAGTTTATAAATACATAATATATTTAAAGTTCAAGTTTAAAGTTATATTTTAGTATTTTTTTGCATCTGTAGTTTAGTTTTTGTACTGACGCATTTGCCTCCAACTACATATATTTTTTAACTATCACTGATTGAGCATCTTAATATTTTGTTATGACTCTCAATATATTATGGTAAATAAAGGTGTTACTTACTTTTTTACTATCTCATTTACAAAATCCAAGAGGTCATGTGTCCTCCCTTCCCTTCAAACAAAAACTAGCAACAGAAAGTGTTTCTAATCAAATTCCAAATTTCTCAATCAACCCACGTCACTCCGAATAAGGATTATAAACTTACAGTTAATTACATACTAAGAAATTGATATAACCATTTTTTCTGAACCAACTTAAATCAGTTGGTAATCTAACTGATTATCTCAGGAGATTTTCGTTTCGCGCTATGTCTGACTCTGTTATCCTCAAGTAAACTATGCCGAATCTAATTTTCTGAACCTATGCGGAATCTAATTTTCTGAACCTATGCGGAATCTAATTTTCTGAACCTATGCGGATTCTAATTTTCTTACCTTAGGCTTGCGTAATCGCCATGCCCTCTTAAGCAGGCTTCATACTCTTAAATTATAATTGATTAGGCAATTGACACCTGCTGACCGCGCACGTGGATTGTATATAATACTTATACGACAGCAGCGGTAATTAATACACCCGAGAATTAAAGGACAAAGATGACACAACGTAACTACTATCTAAAAAGCTGTTCAAGTGTTAACTGCGTTGGCAAACCAGTGGTCAAACGACAACAAATTTGCACATCAATGAAATCAGTTATTATACTACGTGAAAAATGCGCGTGTTACTGATTATTAGTGGTGGATAGGATTTTGCATCAGTAAAGTAGAATAATGAAGTGACATGAGAAATGGTATACGAGATAATGACTTTTCATGTTTTCCTAGAGAAGCGTCATGTTGGAATGTTCTGCAAATTTCCTTTTATCCCTTTAACCTGAACTGGAGCCGTCTGGTGCGCCAAGCACTGAGATATCTTAGAAACTATTAACTTTTTAAGGATTATTGATGATGACGATGATTAATCTTTTATTTTAAAATAGCTCTTAGGCACTCATTCTGTGCGTGGCTTTAATACGCCTTAGTTTTTAAAATAGGCAAATATAACATATTTTGAAATGATAGCATTTAGACATGTTGGTTTTCTCCTCTTGAAAGATTGTTCTGGTGGGTAAACTCCTGTTTTCACAATGTCTGAATTGGCTACATTTAGTGTCAACTTCATGGATATATTCTCTGCTAAAATGTTCAATAGTGGAAAACCGCACGATGAAAGCTTAATCCAGTGGGTGTTTTTAACACAGCATATATAAAATCATCAAACTTGTTGGTATTATTAACAGCCTATCAACCAGTGCTGCGGTGCAATATTATTGGTAATACAGTAATTTCAAATAAGTTGTTATAGTGGGAGTGTTAATGGATGGTATTTACGGCAATACTGTTTAATAGCCGATGCCATACATTTCCTTTTAATACAATAAATATTGGCACATACTTTACATTACAATGACATACATGCAGCAAAACAACAAAATACAAAAGTTCAAAACCGAGCTATTAAATTATAACTGTAATATAATGATGTAAATATGCCCATGAAAGTTTAGATCTTTGTCAATAAAAACACTAAGAATGAGTCAGTATAAACAAGAATTCTTCGGCAGTTAAATTGAAAGTTATCAGATCTTCTCCTTTTGATGAAGTTATGATGGCATGTTAGTAAGCAAACTGTTGATTTGGTGAGGACAGAAAGAAAGACCTTGGACTTGAGGAACAGGAAGAGTTGACAAACCCTGTGCAAAGAGGAGCTTTATTGCTCACTGCCGAGCAGGCAAACCAATCTGTGAATTCCTGCATTGTTTATCCATGTATTCTGAAGTCATTTGTTTAATTACATAATTGGTTACATAATTGGTAATGTTGTTAATGTTGTTGACACCTTGTTTTTATTTGGCTTGTTCTAGTTTCGTTCATATGTATAGTGATTAAAAGTACAGGGACCACACAATGTAGCAGTAATTGTTACAGAGTGTGTTCTTGTGTTAAATCTTAAAGGTGTGAAATTTCATCCCATTTCTCTTCAGTCTCTTAAAGCGAATTAATTAAAATTAAATCTTCTCTACTCCATTCAACATGTGCATTATGAAGTGAAGTCATGGACACAGCTCTGAAGTTTTATAAAATACCGGCTGTTGCAATAATTAAATATTAATGTGGTTGTTGTGTCGGGCAGGCTTCTGCTGCAATTTAATTTGTTTCATATTGCTTTACATTACCTTAAGCAATTATGTATGAAGGCGTTCGATAGAGTAAACATCTGAACGCGTGGATTTGTCAACTCAGATCTAATAAGGTTTGCGCTGAGTAATATTAGTATTTAGATTGAAGGTTTTGTATACATTGAGAACCAGAGATGATCCTGGCAGACTATGCATATTAATGGCAAAGGCGGAAAGACTATACGCTGTAGCTCCTTAGGCTTCATTTGAGGATTTCTTAATTAAGATAGAGCTCTATGAAACTAGATCGTTCGTCGAATAATTAAGCAACATTGTACACGCAACTGTCAAGTTTTAAAACTTGTCTAAATTTGTTTAAATTGAACTATTAAAAAGTATATAAAAATAATAACAAGAGAACTTTCTGGGTAAAAGCATAACAAATTCAGTAAAATATTTACATTACTACTGTAAAAATCATTATTCGTCAACAGTCAACAAAAGTGAGTAAGTAATAGATTTTTGTAAAGACAATTACAACACCGCTCAACTGTAAAACGGATAATGCGTCTAATTGTAAGTAAAAACTTACGCCATACATACATAAACAAAATAATGTGCAAAAGAACCATTTTCGACAAAAAGATATTTGTTTGAGTAGACGAAATTACACTTTTATGCAAAAATTACAAAAGAATTTAAAAAAAACATGAAAGAGTATATAAGTGAGTTTTTCAGTATTGACAGGTCGTCTTTCTCCTGCGTGTGGTGAACGTTAGATGAATATTTTAGTTAGTGAACAAGTTAAAACTAATGATCACTGTATAGAATGTCAAGTTTTATATTTCTGTTACGCAAAAAACACGACTGTTACAAGCCATTGTGTTACAAATAGCTTGAAACAAGGAGATCGATGATGCATGCTTGTGGTAAAGACCCTAGCGACTGTAATTTGTGTGTCACGTAATGTTGCATGAATTATTTTCTGTAAAAGCGACCGTATTTCAACCATAACCACTCTGTAAATAATCGCGCTTATGTCCATATAAATGGCTCTCCTACGCAAAGGATTAAAAATGATGAAAAGTTTTCATTAGCTCGCTGCTACAAGCTTCATCCACGTACAATGTGTCATAATTTTAACGTGCCATCGATCAAAGAATAACCGGTGCAACCCGTTAATTAGTTTGTAATTTTTGTACAGCTAACCGAGCCAGCGTGGGCTTCATCTAGTAGTATGGCGACTAGCGCATCCTTCGAGTAATGTACTGAAATTGGCGCAGTTCGAGTGCGATTCACAGAAAAATCCAACGCTGCAGCAACGTAACACTGAAACGTTGCGTGGTGTTGCCAGTTAAACAAAACAAGTATATAATTTGAAAACTGATATTAAACAATACTTTTGTTGAGAAGTTATAAAATCATAAGCCCCGGGCAATTTGAGTAAAATAATGCTCAAAAAGTTAATAACTTGACGCTCAGATGGGGTAAGTTGAGTAGGTAGGAAGGTAGAGAGAAAAGTAAGTCATTATAGGGCAGGGCAGGAACAATCAATTTAATGACTGAAGCACAAGAAAAGGAAATTACAGCAGTGTATCAGATAAGAGTTCGATAGTCTCTAATGATTAGCGATCACGGTTGCAGCGACTATCAATTTTCTGTAATCATGTGAAGTACTCAAATTGATTGGGCTTGTATTTAGGCAAGAGTTCTTGGAATCATTGCTAATGAATGGAGGAAGAGCGGTTTGCTGGAATGCATTAGATCAAAGTGGCTAGATTAAAGTGGATTCATGTATTTCTGAGACTGAATTCTTGCATTGTTCTCCAGGCAAATGGTTGTCTGCCATACTTTACGCAAAAGTCGCGTCTGCTATATTTCTTCTGAACTGAGAAAAAACATTGAAATTTAAACAGGTCAACAAAGTTGTGAAAACAGAACATAGAAAATATACTACAGCTATATTATAACTCATTGTCATTTGTCAATTTTGAATACTGCAGCACGATGACATTCTCTGTATTATTTATTCCCCTCTACGTTCTAGAGCGCAAGTTGGTAATTTATATAAAATTTTGTACATTACTAAAACTAATGACATACATGTGCTTAAAATTTGAATGCTTTGAGTATAATTGTCAAAATATTTTCTAACAAAAACTTGTTGTTTAACGATTTTTTCTTTCTGTTGAAATCTTCATGTACTATTTAACTAGGCACTTTAATAATCATCTAATGAAACGTGCGTATTCAAATAATTTATTAAATGAACTGGGTGACATTTTCCCAATGACAGCAAACACGCCAGAAGACAATAACTTTTTAGAATTAAAATAAAAAGGTCTAATCAGTAGAAATTAAATGCAATCTAGTAATCTGTACGTTATATATGTGTAAAATGTTTAATTTTATAATCAGTGCTTTGTTTCAATATGCACAAGCGCATGTTTGTCTATACCCGTTATCTATTAACTAACCTTTGATAGTTTAATAGTTTAGTGTCAATTCGCGAGTTTTAGGTCTTTCGACTTCAGTGTGCTTCATGAATGTCACAAAAGTATTTTAACGCTTTATTTTTTTCATTATAATACTGCTACACTAGCATAGCATGACTTACATACGCTATGCGAAAAAAACGTGATTTATCTTTTGATTGCGAATGACTAAGGAAGGAAACAATCGTTAACAAGGTACCTGTAACGATGTATAGATAATCATCTAAGATGGATAATTTAAATTGATACAAAATATACGCGAAGTCCCCTCGCTCCATGGGACTTCTGTGCTTATAAAAACACAATCTTCTCAAACAGTTAATAAAATGTGAAGACAAACGATAACTTACCCAAGTTTCTAAACGCCATACATAGGATAGACATTAAAGATGGCTTCCCAGCGCAGGAGAAAAACGATGCCTATTGAGTTAAAAATATTTTTAAGTTCGATTAAAACAGATTTGGCCAAGTGAACCGGTTAATTGGTTAAAAAATTATACATATTTATATGATTAAAATCTTTTAAGCAGTTGAAAGCTAACTAAATTGGTTTTACAGGTCTTGAGTAGGACCTGTAACGACCATACTCACACTGAATATGCATGGGAGAAGTGGGTAATTTGTCACTGCTGCGTCCCGCCCAACGGCGCTGTGATCGTACTGTGATCGGGATATATTTTTTTCACACAGGTCCAATCCCGCATCACGAACGAACTACTCAAGTCTGAAAAATTGCAGACGACTATAGGTCGAGGTTTTATCACTTAAGTTTGAAAAAATTAACAAAAAAACTTGCACAAAAGCTGTCTATAAACCATAAAGTTAATTTATACTACCGCTGCACATAAATTTTCATGCGCGATGGTAGCCCTCCGTTCACTTGAAAATCGTGACGTAACTGGTGGACTTCGTGACCTTCCATAAGCGCGCACTTCTTAAACTAATTCAATTAGTTTTTAGTAATTCGATTTTACCTATTACACGAAACACTCATCACACTCTTATTACTAAATCCTCCTAACATTTTCCGTGGACATTGAAATAAGCCCAGCTTCCCAGAAGGCTTGACCTTTCCTTTAACCAATTATGGCAGTTCATTAGATAAGTGAAATTTCAACTCGACCAGCCTTGGCGTAGACAAAAAGCACGAGTTAAGCAAATGTAAAAGTAAAACAAATAAACTTGTTCATTCTTGCACTACAGTAACATCTCTGTTAATTAGTTGTAAATTAACAAAACGAAAAAAACAGTTCAAATATTTCATTCCAGTCTCCACTTTACAGTACTTAACTGACAAAAACTAATTATGTTTACTTAGTAAACTATGATCATCAGTAGCAGAAATGGTTTCATGAAGAACTGGAAAATCAATCCTGGTTTTTTTTCATTTAATGTTGTTGTTTTCGAGGAATGCGTTTGTAAAGGCTTTTCTTACTAATGTAGTACTTTTTATCTATGTTTTCACTGATCGAATTACATCTAATCTCCAGTGTAATGACTAATGAGTTATCCATTCATGGAACTGGATGTATGCGTGTGAAACGCTGGAAATTTTCAGGTCGATTTTGTTATTCTTTACTCGAATACAAACATGATTCTGTTCAGATGACGTAGCTCAGCGATTTTTTGCCAAACAGCCACATTTTCTCCTAACTATATTATATTATTTGCTTCAGTGTTGCAGCCATTAGCGGTTGTGAAGAAGCAACAGAGGAGAAGACATCAAACAGGTGAATGGAGTTGTAATGAACACGCGTGATGTTACATAGGTGTTTGTGATGTTGTTACGATACATACAAATTATAAATTAATTTATACGTATAATATAAATTAATACAGGAGCATTTTACATTTTGTTCAACTATGCGCTTCGTTTTATGTGAATATTTCTTTAAACAAAATAGAAAACGATTAATGCATCTACTTAATGTATCAGTCTAGCTGCTTTATAAAGGCCGAATATAAAATGTATAAACTGACCTCAATATACCTGATTCTCATTTTATATTACACCTGTTACTCACGTCGTGTGATTAATCAATCGTGTGCGTGTGCGTGCGTGTGCGTGTGCGTATTTTACAAATCCTACTCACAACGAGAGCACCTTTTGCAGTGAGGCTGTATGGACGCGATCATTCTAATTATTAATAACTGTATCAACGTTATAACTGTGGTCACCGAGCAACTTATATACGCAGTTATTGATATACGATATCACGATCGCATTTACCTGATTGCGCTCTGTCTACTACGTATTGTTGCCAAGTGATATGATAAATACATCAAGTGCTGTTCTGAGGTGTCTTTGAAACACAACCGAACTGTCAAAAAACTGCTACCTAGTTCTCATTTTTCTTTTTATGACAATCTCTCTCCGTTCTTCTCTAAGCTTTATGTGAAAAGGGAGAATGCTGTTTCGCCAGGGAAATTGTCTAAAGCGACGAGTATGAGCTGACGACTCGAATTTGACTAATGGAACGAGGATGTCATTACGATGCACCAAGGAATTGCATCTCGTAAACGTGCAGTGAAGCCAGAATTCATTTGTAACGGTCCGTTTAACATAAAAATGCTGCGAATTTAAACAAACTGTCGTGAATTCTTTGGACTGATTGTTTGTAAACCTGTCGTGTACGTGTGTTAGAATGCCAATTTGTAATGAATACCTAAACAAACCTATAAAGTGCAGTATGTGAAAATTTATCGTAATTGCACCTGGCATGTCCAGTGAGGGAAATTAAACTGTACATAATGCATATGAGATTCATTAATGGAACACTGTGTTATGAATGCAGGTGATAAAGGTTACGTTGTGTTTGGCGAATGCTACAAATTTTTTGAGAGAAAATTGTTTTAAGTGTTAGTGTTACACTGGAACGCATTTCCATAATACAGACTTTAGAATAATACAGAATTAATGTTTTACTGCTGTGCTGTTCAATGATGAGTTGTTGGATTTTCAAAAGGCTGACTTTAAGTTATTGTGCTTGTCAAATATGCCTTTCTTCTTACTCGAGTCTCGTCAAACCTTTAAATAATTCAATGTGCGAAGCTCTGTTTGCCGTAACTTTTCCCTAGCAGCTCTGTATTGACAAATAAGAACCTGCCATTATAACAGTGCCCATACAGAACAAAAATTTAACCTTTTCTAAAGCAAAATGTTGTGAAATCAATATCGGTGCTATATATGGCAGGCTACATTTGCTGCAAATGTAGTTAATACAGATTTGTGAAAATAAGTTTGTTGGAGAAGACAGGTAAAAGCGCTTGATGTTTTTCAACCTAACATGGCCTGATCGATGACAGTGCTTCTCGGGTTTTTCGAACAAGATCAACATGTATAGAAAAACAAGCAGAGTTACATACAGTGAAGGGTATAACAATTGTTTTCTTTATATTTTTTGGTAATTATAAGAGCTCCCATATACGCGTTCGTGCATTAGACTTTAGAGTGATGCTTTCAATTAAAATTTTTTCTTGTCAAATGAGATTGAGAATTTTTAGATCCGAATTATTTTTAACTTTGCGTAGAAATTCTCTGAAATGATGAAATTGATTGTTTTTTGTAAAACGCACATCGTTTTCAAATTTGGGTAAAATTTTGTAAAACTATGAAATTTTTAACAGTATGTCTATCATCTGACACATTTTTGTCTTGCACGAAACTCACGTACGTAATTATAATCATGATGCATATAACTGCGTTGATGCCTTTTCAACTCGTTAAACGAGCACCTGCCTCACTGAACTGATTAATGTTGACGTGTCTCGGTTTGCAGTTCGTAATTGTATGCAGTTTTGTTAAATTAGGCAGTTTATGTTTCCAGACATTAATGTTTTCCGCGCTAGCATCATATTTAAATATGTAGCGCTCTAGGGAGAAATTGTTCTAGGGGCTGTCTCAAAATAGGCAACATGCGAAAAACTTCTCCAGGCTTATTGCACCTGCTGCGTTCTCACATTAAATTCGTCGTCGTAGTTATGCTACTTGTAGCTAAAGCAAGTAATAACTGTGCACAAAAGCTCAAATAGCGAAAGAATGACTATATACTACGGGTGCGTGACATGTATTTCATGGACTTTAATTAAAGGTAATTAAACTAGAAACTAGACTAATTCAACCGTCTGTTACTATTTGTATTTCAATTCCTATAGAAGTAAAAATCAGATAGTGCTCATTGGTTTAATTACTAAATTCCTTCAAACCTGGCAACATACTACGGGAACTTAATGCCAACTAGCTGCTTCGAACCTAAGCTCAAGGAATAGTCAGGCCAGGTCTCACATCATTAGCTAATAGGGAAGCAAGGGGAGCAACTCCTCCCCTAAGTACATTTCAAAATTGGTGCCTTTTCAACAATTCTTTCTTCATTTGTGCGGTAAAAGTTGAATCTTTTTTCTTTTTTAATTGCATGTTCCTGGAAGAATTGTCTGGATTCATTACTTTATTTTGACCAACCTGCCTCCCGTGTTTTTGAAGTAGCGTGCATTCACACAACTCGTCTGTCAAGGTTGACTGATTGAACCAAAAATCAAATTGCTCCAAATCTAATTATTATAACACACACTTGTACTGCCATTGCTGTCTGTTGTGGCATCGCTGAGAAGCGTATAGACCAATGTCTTCGCATGAAGTCACTATACATATATATGTGGGCAAACATTTATTTCGGTTGATATATTGCGACATGCTTGGTAACATTACCATAGTAGATTTAAGCAACGTGATCAAGTTGATTCACATTTTGCTACCGTTTGCGAGACTTCTGATCTTTTGGGCAGAAAAGTAATGCGTGCAGGTCTTATCCGGACCTATCTCATTCCAAGTACGGTAATTATAGGTTCATCCACATCCATAGCACATTTGACACACACACGCACGCACACGCGCGCGCGCACACACGCACACACATATACACACAAGCAAACACACATTTACACACAGTCAGTAAACACACTTAAGCGCACACAAACAGACGCATAAAACACATGCGTCTAAACGCCGTACCCCATGTCCTTACCCTCGATGTGGGTAACAACAATCGAGTGTCCACTGTCTTAAATCTTTACTACTCGGTTTCGAAATTTATCTTTAGCAGTTTGAAGTCATGACCACTAGCTGATGTTGTCCTCAGATTCAATACTCGACTGGTTGAAAGGCTGTGGGTTCGCATTTTTCATGCTTGAGCTCAGTTGTATTTCTAATGAAAACGGTTTTTCAAGGCAGTAATGAAATTAATATTCAATAACATTAACCCTAACATAATAGCATTAAGTTTTGTCGCAGATTAAAGCATTTTATATTTTGCTTTGTATTTACGTTACTTTACGTAAAAATAAGCCTTTTAAATGTTTTGAACCTATGAATCCTTAAGACATATCCAACTCTGTACATATTAAAAATTAATATTACCTTTTGCTCGTTAACTGGTAATGTTTGCAGCAGGCGTCAGGTGATTTTTAACTTCATTATAACCTAAATGCCTTGAGTAAGGAAATTTCGAGTGGAAGGATGTAGTCCTATTTCCGGGAGCTTAAAGATGTTGATTTATTTTGAAATGCAGACACGGGAATAAGAAGCTCCACTAGACAGTGATAGCAGGAAATCCGTACAGGAAGTGCGTCCAAGTCGATGTTGCTTGTCTGTTTGCTTAAACTAATTGTATATCTGGGTCTTTTATCAAAATTACCAAAGAAAACTGAAACACGTTAGTTGATATTTGCAAATTTTAAAACTTGACATCGTATACATATAAACTAACAAACAGTATTTTATACGATGACAACTGTTGGAATTTGCAATCAGTTAACGGGTTTCAGTTTTCAGAATACGTTGCATTTTAAGTTACCTAATAATGAAATGCATCGTTGCGTGTCTGTTTGCTGTTTCCATTCTGGCTTCATACTATGCACAGTTGTAAATCAATATGTATAGGTATAACAATATACATATATAGGTAAAGGACTTAAATTAACACTGCTTTTAGCAACACTCTCACGACCACGCTAGTACAGTATTTAATCATTTTAAAGCTTCATTTGTAAATTTGTAATACAGCAATTAGTATGTACTATAAATTATAAAGAAACCGAGAATTATTTGTTGTATTACTAAAACTGTTAAAAATTTTGGAGCAAATAGTTTTTTTAAAAATTCTGTTTAAATTTGACCGACTAAGTTGCATTTACTAATTCTCTAATTTGTTTTAAACTCGGATTAAAATACAAGAAAACAGAATCGGTCACAGTTGTTTTCGTTTTTTATTATTTCTTAGCCAGAATAAATTTTAGAAAATTTATCAGTTAAATGATAGTTTACCTTTTAAGGCTAACTTGATACTTCATGCTAAGCTTAAGGGAATTTCATCACTTCTGACTTACTTGCATTCTAGCTATTCGTATTTTAGGCTTCAAGCCCAATGAAACCAATTACCAGTTGTCTCCACATATAAATGACGCCAGCGTACAGTTTTCCTAAAGGGATTTTCGTGAGCTAAGATCAGAAGATTTGTCACAATGGCAGTTTATAGTCAAATGATAAGCTAAGCCAGCTGAATTGTTACAGTATTCGTTGGTTATCGCACTGTATGTAAGTAGGCCAACAATCTCCCGTAAACAAGTCTTTGAATATCCTTCACTATAACACTGTGTTAAGGGTTAAGCTGTACAAGTAATCTGAACTATTGCACAGTTTTGCACCCCTTCTCTTTTGCACGCCCCTCACGACCACTTTTATATAGAATAATAAAAAACGCGTATTTAAGATTGCTCTATACGCATATTGATTTATTCATTTATCCCGCTAAAGTAAAGGATAGGTACATGATAAAGACAGTGCATACTTCCAGCAGTGTGTCTTGAAGAGCGAATGCAAGTCAAGAGAACACAAAAATACTGCATGCTTACATAAAGGCATAAAGACTGAAACAAAAAGCGGCACAAAACGTTAAATGCTATGCTGAGCTGCACTTAATTATTCAATTTTCCTACTGCGATGTAAGCTTCATTTTTCTTCAAGCAAACCAAACACGTATGACACAGCAAAATAACAAGTTTTTGTCTTCGACCCAATGAAGAATCCCTTACAGCATGACAACCACGAGTTTACGCTTATAGGAAAACCACACCCTATCTTAAACTGCACGTCAAAACAATATACTCCTTAAAATATTGAAATAAAACATTCAATTTTTGAAGAATGACTTGTGTGAAAGAATTATTACCACACAAAAGTAATTTCGTGTTCCAGTGGCTAGTTCTTCGCTGTTACATGCATTTCGCCATTCCTAGTTAGATGGACATTAGCGCTTGCATTTCGGAAACGCGTTGCATAAAAAACGGGTGCTGTACCTCCCAGTTCAGAGGTGTTTGTTTGTGATGTAACACACAAGTTCGAGAGCTTATGCGTGAGCACAGCAGTAAATTTAAAATTTGGGTTTTAATCTTAAAATTTGTCGAGTTTTTCTATGTTACATTGAATGTTGTACAACAGCATTGTACTTCAATTTGCGCTTTCGCAAACAGGTTCAACACGCTCGTGGAATGTTTGTGATGTTGAAAATTATGTTAGTTTGTCGCCATCACTAACTTGGCTCCCCCGCCCTTATTTAAGTTTTTAACCTATAATTTAATTAGCAGAAAATCCTTAGCAGTATTATTGATGTTAAAAAGTATATTTTTTTACTGTACTTCAAAATGGGACAGGATATGAAAAATCATCCTGTTTTCCTTTAACAAAACATAGTATGTTTAGCAAGAGCGGTAAAAGATGGACTGCATACCCATAGAAAATCGGTTTTAGAAGGTAGTCTGGATGTTGATGATTCACGTTCGCACCACTTACCTTTTTTGTGAATGTGTTACAGAAGAAGGTGCGGCTTAAATGTTTCTAAGGATGTGATCAAGCATCACAATCTCTGGAGATTTTCTCACTATTCCACACATGAATTGTTGAAAATAGTTTTGAAGAAAAGCGCTTGCATTGATTAAATAATGAATGTGTTTCGCGTGTACAAGGTTTTGTAGACAGAGTAAGGTGAAAGACGTCCCAAGGATAAAAAAACGAAGCATTAGCACTGGCTGCTAAGTGAATCACCAGAAAAGTCAATATTATGTCGTAACGCGTGGTTGTTCTGAGGTTTCTGAAGAACAGAAATTGTATATATAATTTGCTGAAGATATAAGGTATGTATTGATGTTCATCTTGAACCAAATGACGACATTACGACGTCAAAGCTTTCAGAGATGCAGGTTACTGGTAGAAACTTCTACAGATAAGAAGCCGATGAGAAAAACTGAATTTAGAAGCAATTATTCTGCATCTAGGACAACCCAAGGTAAAAGCTTATGAGAAGAAGCAGAAAAACTGTCGACGACTGGCATTTAGGTGCCTCAGTGATGAGAGGACCTGAAAAAATACTTCCACTGAAGCAGTGGTAAAAAGGATGGAGCAACAGATCGTAGATGAACAAGCGACTACACAGTTGACTCGAATTCAGACCAAACCAGAACAGCAGTGATTAGATAATTAACAGCAAAGGTTACAAGCATGTCAGTCCTTTATATACGTTTTTTGCCTTGTAAGATATTTCTCCCATCTGAGATAGTAATATAAGTTGATCGAGTAGAAACACTCAGGCGATATAGATATCTTGGAAAATGTCCAAAGATATTTCACACGTAGAGTTTTCTGTAGATGTATCTTACCCCGAAAGACTTAAGTTACTAAGCTTAGAGTCTCTTAAAGAAAGACGTCTAATAGACGATTTAGTTATGTGTTATAATATCATACACAAAGAAGTGGATTTAGATTCTGGCATGTTTTTTAGCCGGAATCATTCTCCAAAGTTATATGTGAGTCGTGTTTCCAAAACTAGTCTTGCTGATTTCTTCTCAAATCATGTAGTACCAATACGGAATTCCCTACTATGACATATAAACGGACATCTTTTGTTTGGTCACTGCAATGAATGGTAAAATAGTATTTTTGCTTATTTTGTTGTATTACTTTGCGGGTGTCAAATAAACTAAAGTAAACTTTCTGCGAATTGAATTATTGTCCATCACATGTTGTCAAACTTATCGTTTTATTTCGAGGAAAACGCGTGTACAAACTTTGCTGAGCAATAGCATTATAGCAGAAGCAGATTGGCTACGTACTTAAGTGTTTCGTTTGCCATTAAAGTTGTAAAACATCTGTAAGTTCCGTCGGGTTTCTATTAAGTTACACTATTTCATTACACTTCTAGCACGCAAATGCTATTTCTTTGGCCACAAAATAGAAAAATTATTGCATTTGCGTGTACATTCTCATGTACTTCTACCTGTTAATCTTATCAACATACAGAATTACATGTAAGCTTAACACTTTAGAAAGGCCAATATCGCGCTTTTCGTCTCTTACTGAAAAAACGGCATATTTTGTAACTGAATAAAAGCTATTATAGAGCTAGCAAAATGTGTCAAAATAAAAGACAAAAAGGAATTCCGATAAATTTTGACTAACGCCGAGCATAAAATTTTGTGGAAGCTAGCATTGAATTGAGCAAGTGCAACTAGTACGTACATACTGGAATTTTATAAACGTATTTCTTACAAGATAGTTATACAAATTCTGAAGTTAGTCGTTTGACTAAGTTGTTACTGCCCATATGGACTGAGTGCTAACATGAGTAATTAACTTTTTTTCGAAATACTAAATTTGAGACGCAGGATCAAAGATATTTAAACAAATAAATGCAAAGTTTTGGTCTCAAGACAGTCATTTCGAGTGATATTAATAATTACGGCGCCTTGAAATTTTGTGACAGTCGCTCATATACTTGTTATTAAATTTTTCACGAGCACTCTAGCTCCTGTAACTCAACTCAGGATTGCCATTACCATAAAGTCAAGACGTTTAGTTGCTTTCATCGAAAAATTTGTTAAAAATGTTACTGCTGTACATATAAGTATAGAACATTTCTGTGACGTTACACACCAATGATACATGAATTGACGAATAGATGTTCTATTCGTTCGACTAGACGAATAAGAATCTTGTAATTTACTTTTACAACCTCACCGTTACCACTACCGTAACGTTGTCGAAGCTAATACTTGCCGTAGTTTCCTAACTTCAAGAAAAAAATAACGCGCAGTTTAATTATAAAGGTAAGAATTTTTTATTTTCCAGAGTCCAAGAAGCTGATGGCTGCTTCTTTGAGAGCTTTACCGCTTTGTCTTGGAAACAAGAAAATAGACGCTTACGAGCACAGAGCGAGGTAAGATACAGCCTTTGTAGAAGTAAGCTAATACGATTAGAAAAATATTACGTGAGCTAGTCATGCATTAATAGTGTTGTCTTTGTTGTTCAAACTACTAACTGAAGTTTCATTGCTCCCCTTAGTTATTAAAAAACCTGAAAATCAAAGAATCTGCTCTAGAACTGAGGCCATCATTGCTGCTTTAACAAAACAACGCTGCAACGTATAAGTCCTGAAACCTATACCGAGGCATTCAGACATAGATACTTCTCTCGCAACTTGTTGCGCAACTTCTCTCTGATGTTGCGCACGTTACAACAAGCTGCGAGAGAAATCTCTACGTCTGAACGCGCCGTAAACTATAATGCAAGATAAAATCGACTGGCGCAACTGTATATACTTGCACTACGTTTGCCTTACTATAATGTAAGGGTCTCGAGTCTTAGCTGTTAGTACAGTTTTGTACAGTATTGTGTTGTAAGAAAATGGCATGTTAAGGTAAGAACAAAAAGAAATGAGTTGCGATAAACCTTTATTCCGCCTCATACATTAAAGACCTGCAAACATTTTGAAAAGGATTGCAATACTAAAATGTATGTACCTACAAGCCACAAAGTGCATTTGTCAAATTTAGATGTGGAATTGCTCCTGTTATTTCAGAATATACGCTAATATTCCAGAAGATCAGAAGCTGTGCCATTTTTATGATCAATTAGCGGTTGAATCTGCAAATATGTTTTACTGTTCCCTGCCGTGATATTATTCGAACTTCTTGTTTTACTGTTCAAGCGCAAACACCAATAATTTTACTCATTTCAATTATCGCGAAACGTTATGTCAAATATTTCCCGTTTAAAGGAATGTGCCAAAACTGGCAACTCAATTTTAGAGTGAACAAAATCTAATGTTTACTCATGTAGCTCAATTTAATGAGTCGCTTTTTTGCTACTTAAACACCGTTCTTAGGATTTAATGATTTTTAATGCGCTGTAATGTGCCTCAACTCTGCAAACAGAATGGCTTTTATTTTACTGAAACTATGGGTTATAAAGTGTGGCAAAATAAACTGCTGGAAACAGACTATACTATATGACGCAAAATATTGTTATTATCTATTGAATATTATGAGGGACCCGCTTGAAGGTCTATAGATGGAATAACATCTTTCGTGTAATGAATATTAAACGACAACCAGCATTGTTTTTGTTATTGGCTGCTACGTCTTCTCTACATCTGTTGCAACTGCAACAGCTTGTGTGCATCTGCATTGGTTTCAGTAGTTTTGTTTGTCAACGAATGATAGGGATTAGACTTGATGCATGTTATATTCTTAGATAATTTTCATGGCTTAATTAATGTGTTGGAAAAAAGCAAGAATTAAAAACCTCCAGTGCATGGAACGAACCCTAAGTTTTGAAGTTAATAAAGCTTGAAGTTTTAATTGTGTTGTGATCAAATCTGTGAAGTGAAAAGTATAAGATGTGGCGACTTTGCGCGAGTGGGAAAAGCTTTCAACTGAGAAGACGCAAGAAAAAGAACAAACCCCTACCCGCACCGAAGATTTTACCAGACAGCGAAAGCTCGTCCGGATCCGAAAAATCGCCGACTAGTCCGTTATTTCCGACCGAAGGTGATGCTCTGGAAGTACAAGAAGTTTTTGAAAAAGTTAAGCTTAAATCAACTGAAGCATTGTATAGCTCGAATGACAAGGATAAGACGTATAAATACGATGCGAACGATAAGGGCTTTTTCAAATACAAACAACACAGCAAGGTATCGTAACCAAGCTCGGCTCTTTACTGTTTCTTGTTGTTGTCGTTGTCGTCGCCGTTTTTGTAGTGCCCGTGTGGTAACTTCATCCAATTTAGTTTAGTCTTACTGCGGCAAATAGGCGTATGAAACCTCGTCCTATCATGTTTTTTGCATAAATAATTGCATCGCATAGTCATATAAATTAATTTTACAAACTGGTACTGTGAAATAAGCAATAGAAAACACTTTCAATCATCCGATAATTATAGCATAGCAGATTCACCTCGTTTCATCAGATGCACAGTAGATTGAGATATTTTACATGGAGTTTTGGCTTCTTTTTTCAATGTTATAAGAGGTACAAAAACAAAACACAAATTTTCAATTGTAGTTGATATTGAATACTGTCAAATTAAGTCACACTTAAAAATTATTTACATCATGAAATCAAAGCATTTAGCAAAGAGTACTCGTGGTGAGTATAAAGCATATTATACATAAGCATGTATTCTATACCTGCTTTAATCGCTGTATTGTTTAGTTCGGTTTCAGCTAGCATAAGTATTGATCATCATCATTATATGTATGCAGCAGCTGTACAGCTATTTCTTCCATGTCACAAATTAGTAATGTCCCCGAATGAAAAATAGGATGCGTGACTGAGTATAAGCTTAACTCTTATTTATTAAGTGCACTATCTCTATATCCGTACTACAGATGTATTCGATATAACACTAAATATAGGTAAGAAATATATAAAAACTAGACATAGATACTTTTCGTTAATGAGTTCGCTAGGCTGCTGCCTGCATCGTCATTTTGTTGCACGTCGCTAATCATAACAGCACGTTGATTTTAGGGTAATCCAAACTGAAAAGATTCAATCATAGTAATAAATGAGAATGTATAAGGCGTGTCTCCTCCCCTTTTTTCGTTTTATTATAAATTATAACAGCTATCTTACATGGTTGTATCTTTCGTAAAAAACGCGTGTGTCATTCACTTTGTTTGTAATTGTCTAAATATTGTGAAAGATATAAATAAATAAATTACCATTACTAAAAATAGCGTAAGCAGCATATTAAATTTATGAATAACTTAACTGTAGACTCTATTTTATTGTATATGAAAATAAGAGCACCCATTTTATAGCAAAACATCCAAGCAATACTCCTGCGTGATTTTGTTTGAATATAAAACATTCACAGTTTATAACATAAAGTTTAGATAAACTGCTTATAGTGTATTAACCAGAAAGAAACAGAACAATGAAACAGCTTGTAGTGTATTCTGCTCAAAACTATTTGTTGTGTGAAGAGTAGAAGCAGAAAATATATGAGAAAAAAGCTTGGGTAACGAAGTGTTATGCAGTGAAAGTAAAATATAGTAAGGGGAACTTATCGTTATTTTAGCAAAGTTGTCATAAGAATGTGGTGTAAAAGTGCATTGCTGATAGAAATAGCTTTTTTCTACAGCTATTTCCTGTTATTTTTTATACGTAGTTATTCCATAAGCGGCTAACGCATAAGGCCGAATGTCTTGTAAGCGCCACTTTAGTAACCCTTGAAATTTGTATATTTTCTTACTGATGCTTTTTTCAATGTGCTCATCCAGAATATTTTACTGTTTACATATCCCTATTTACAATTCATAGGACTTCGGCCTAAGTCCATTTTCAGGTATTCATCATCAACTCAGTGGAACAACTTTAACAACGTAGGCCTAAAGCAGAAATCTGCTCAAATTGAAGCAGGCCTATTGAATAACTAGGCGCAAAAAAGACAGCATGTTAAGCCGTTGTCCTAACTTCAAAGGCAGTGTAACGAGGCCTAATAATTCACTGTTGGCTTCGTAATAGTTACTCTTAATACCAACTTACTGAGGCACTTGGGAAGTGTATTCTCATTTGATCTACCAACGAAAGCTCAAATTAGATTCATTTATCTTAAATAAGTCCAGAAGGGCACAAGATTTCTCAAGAATTCTCATTTTTGTTGTTATTTTTATGTAGCACGCTCTTATCTAGTTTTGAATATTGTGAACCAAAATAGCAAAAACTCCCAAGACAAAAACTCCCTGACTCCAGTTCCTTATTGTCACGTGACAACGAGCATGCGCCCCACACACAGGAAGCCTCAACACTATAATGTGATGTCTACAAATCTTATGAAAGAAGATCAGATGACAGCTTTCCATCAAAGCAAAAACGGGCCTAATGAAACCACGTATACTGTAATCATGTTTACCCATCCATGCAAATAATGCAACGCGTCAACCTAAGAGCTTAGTGCATGCAGGCTGCACATGAACTGCATGTCGTTGACTAACTATATATATATTGGCTGATTGTATGTGAAGGCAATATAGCTGAAAGATCGGCAGAAATTTTTATCGGAAATCTGTAGCATATCTATGACTTCATGCTCTTCAAGTTATTCTTCGCAACAAAATCAATTGAATTAAAAGCTAAAAACATTTCCTAAAGCAGTTGAAGCTTGAAACTTTTCTCCTTAAAATATGTTTATTTTCATCAGTGAATTAGGTTACTATATTCTCCACGCTTGTTTGTGTGGTAGTAACCAAAGCAGTTTAACACAAACTCCCTGTTTTTCTTTTGAAAGACCTAGGGTCAATGAAGAATTAAAACAAATAATTCTTACTTTTTTGATGAGTTCTAAATTATTCAGGAAAAGGTGCTGCAGCCATGTTTTGGCACCCTGTTGTAGTGCTTTGCCCATTACTGTGACCAAAAGCATAATTACGATTAACATTTTTATCAAGATTTTAAATAACGCAAAAGCGTAGAGCCTCTGTCATTCAGAAAATACCTGGTTTACTTGGTGGAAGTACTTTATCACTCCCAAGAAATCTGCAAGAAACCAAATTTAAATGCTTAAATTTCCATTTTCACATCAATTGGTTGTTTAAATAAAACGACAAATTGCCATAATGATTAGGCTTCCAAAAATACTGTTTGAAGTTGTAAAACTTCTGAATATTTTATAGGACGAATACGAAAGCGACAAGCCTCCTCCGGAAGAAGGAAATGCTGGAATTAAACTGGCTTCTCATAAATTCAACAAAAAGGAGGTAATCTTTCGTTCGCCATTACTTGTATAGTGTTTTTGTCTGCATCTGAAAGCAGAGGGATGATAGCTAAGACTGTCATTTAAAAGTTGTCCCTTGACGACTGTGAACAAACACACGCAAGCTGAAATAATGGCAAAAAAAATCAAACACATGTTGTAACTATTCTGATGACAGCTAATGAGAATACTATTTGTCTGCAGACTGAGTTGCTATACATTGAGGTACTGTACACGATCAAACATAAGATTGGATCTACCGCAGGAGAACATTCACCATACGTGGACGACCTCTATCTGTATGCGAGGGAAGCTTTTCAATTATCACACGAAGCCCATTCAAAGCTACTTGCCAGAGCTAGCGAAGAAAAGGTGTGTGCCAATTAGTTTGTGTTATTACTGTAACCTAAAAGTGTTACCATTCCTATGGCTTCCAATATTCTTGCTATGGTTGCATGCTTATGAAAATTGTAATGAGATAGAGATTATTCATCTACGCTGCCAATAAAGACGAATAGTGACGTTAATAATAATAATAATAATAATAATAATAATAATAATAATAATAATAATAATAATAATAATAATAATAATAATAATAATAATAATAATAATAATAATAATAATAATAATAATAATAATAATCTTTTTATTAGATGCTATGCTAAGCACTAACCCAATGGTTAACAGGTAACATAAGTCATTCCCACATGAATTATTTTCATAACGGAATGCTAATTATCTCTTTAATAAATAAACATATTTTAATAAATTACACTACTGGAACTCAAGTCGTGTACTCCCAGAAATTTAAAATGTACGTTAATTGGCGTTTTTATGTGATCAAATGAGAATTTCCTTTTGTCCCATGAAATCCTATTTGTAAAAATTCGGCATTATTTGTAAATGTTACCACTGCAATGGTTGTAGGCCTACCTGAATCTTTAGTGATTTTTGAGACGTGTACCAATACAAACAAGTTTTAATAAATTAGCAAATTTCAAGTAATATTCAAATAGGGTCTTTTCAATGCATAAATATAACGAAATACTCTGGATATTATTTGTACAAAAAAATTGCAGAAAGATTCGGAATTATGTATTTTTGGTTGATAAGGACTGGCATGAATTGAAGCATAATCGCATAATCAGGAGGAGGCGTGCGGAAGGAGAAAGGGGTGAAAAAATGAATACTTTACAACTGCAAGTTTTTTGCAAATTTTAGGACTGCAAGATTTACTAGTTACTACACGAAGCAAGAACTTTAGTCAGGATATAATTTGTACACTCACATTTTAGGAATCAATAACTTTCTCTAGCAGGCTTCCATTATCCTTTTCACAATTTTTGAAGGGAAAGAGTAATTAGTGATTATGGGGTTGCATTAAAGCTACTGTAGTTTCAGAATTGGCGCGGAGCTGTTAGGGCTAACTTTTGTTGCCTCTAATAATACTATATCGACATAATTAGATTAAGTGCAGCTTTTCATTTTGTAGCGGCGCAGATAGTGTTGACAGTTATTGGGTGTTTCTTTTAATAACTAGCGTACAATTACAAAGAAGGCGCGACGTTGCGGCATAGGTAACAGCTATTTTTTTAGGTGTAGCTATTCCTACTGAGGGGAATATATCAGTAAAACGATACATGATGCGATCATTACCATGACTAATTACTGCCATCAACAGCCAAAAATCGATAATAGTATTTCTATTTGAGTTTGTTTTTTGGCGGTAACTATCTAAACGGCTGAAACTTAGTGCGAATATCAGTAAATTTTGCCGACTTCTAATTTTCGACTCCATCTGACACAAAACTATGTAATTCAATGACTGTGTCAGTCAAATCATAGCGGTAAGCTTACGATTGGATCCGACTTAAGACTAAATCGTCGTTGCTGTAATTTACCAGTTTAGCAAAATATTGTTGTTATTTATTATTTATTGCTTATTCACCTTCTGTTCCTTTCTAACTGATATGTATGCGGAGGTTGAGTAAAAACTTGAGGGTTGTGGTCACTTCAGTTGTAGCTTGAAACTGAGTCAGTCTACGTAATGAATGTGTCGTCATAATTACATTAGAACATGCATAACGTAAGAACTTCTCAATTGACATTAATATAAGCATGACTGCAGGCAAGACTAATGTTATTGAACGTGCTGAGATTATACATCATAAGGTTCTTTCGATTTGACAAACATGTGTAACGTGATTAAAAACAATTTTGCCGAAACTACTGTCCATTTATTTTGATAAATGTGAATTCACTAGTAGGTTTGAATTCTTTTCGTATTAGTACGGGTAAGCGAACTGCATTGAAAGTTTAATTGCTTGCATCCAGGGATGGATCATGACCTTTTGCTGCCAATAGGCTAATGAAATTATGGCCCCTCTCAGACAGAACCAACCTCTAATTCGCCCGCCCCCATCTTAAATATTTTGCTCGTGATATATTTAGCGATATTTACAGTAAGCTTGAAGTAAACTTATTGCAAATTTTTAAATAAACTAGAATATCTATCCTTTGTTCGTCAATAAAGATATTTTTAAGAAATATCATTACTTTACTATTTGTTGCAAACCAATTTAGTACATATTCAACACAACCGTAGTGGAAAAACAGACTTTTTAAGCGGGGGGGGCCTAGGCTGCAGCCTATACTAGCCTGTCAGATAATCCGGCTCTACTTGTGCCATCAATGACATTATCATTAGTTGACTCCAGATGCTCGTCCAATCAAGCATTACGATTGTACAGGCACGAACCAACAGGAGAATAAAGAAGCCAGTATCTCAGGAGTCCTTGTGTGCATTTCGTGAAAGAAGCTATCATTGGTGCTGCTGCCTTCGTAATCTTTAACTGCTTAAAGCTGAACCAGCTATCCAAGTGTCACCGCTACTGCTGAAGGAAACATACATCTACAATTGTTAGAATATATACAGTTTATTCGCCTAACTGCTAGTTCTGAATTTCGGTTGTTTTTGAAAATAATTAGATAGACCATTTAAGGTTATTAGCCAGCATGTTACGTCTCACAGACTGCCAATTACTCTAGCTAGTAAACATCCTACCAGGTCGTCCCATGTCAAGTGCATCTCCCTATAAGTAAATTATGTATAATTTCAGTTTGTATTGTTATTGGTAGTACTATACCCAAAAATTCAGTCCCAGTGACTCGTTTGCCTTCAACTACATTACCCAAACTAATTTCTTTGAACCTTTCTAGCATTTCACTAACTTGAATTCTGACTAGCGTTAGTGAATTACATGTTATTGTCTGAGGATTTTTTTCAATTTCTTGATACATTATAAAGTGTAATCTGTCTTTGCGTCCCATTTTCTAGGTCCCTGTTTCCTTAACTAAAAATGATTCCATAAATTATTCACTGTTAACCATCAGTATTGACAACAGCCCACAACACACATTATATTGAGATGTTTGTTACACTGCATATGTACCATGATCACCGTTTGTGCAGCGCTGAATTCGTGCTCGCGCGCTCCAGGGTTGCAGTTAGTTGCATGCTGTCTAGCACGCAAATGCAAAAGAATTTGACCAGCCAGTGGTGAACGCGTCACTCGTTTATCTTTTAATTACAATCTTAACATCAATGCTAATAAGTTTTTTTTGGCACTCATGTACGTCCATTATACCTTCTCAAAAAACTTAATTCAAAAACTTCAATAAATTCTTAAACCACCTTTCTTAATTAAATGACTTTTTGATACCTTGGTGGTAAAATGTGCTTAAAGGGCTTCGATAAATTAGTTTTTTTTGTAAAGTGACTTTCTTGTAAACCAACTTTAAAAAGTACTTGAAAGGTTTTTTTAAACTTTGTTTCTGAAAGCAGGTAGCAAAGTGATTTTCTCATCAATTAAATATTAACATATAACGTGTAACTATAGAAATTACACAAATATGACTGACACTGCTTTACATTATTTACAATGCAAGCAGTGGTGTGAATTTAGGTTCTGACGTTAACTAAGCCTTCATAGACACCACAACTGATATATTACACGGAAAATTGTTCAAAATTACAGACAATCTTACACTCTGAAAGTCGTCTCAATACTTCCACCCATGTAATTTCAAATTAGGTATATATTTTACGAAAGACATGAAGTCGAGTTAAAATAGGGGAAATAGCTGAGTGTTCAGTAGATAAGTGCTTAGCGACCGAAGTTAAACATCTCCAGGCCTAGTCAGTAAATAGATGGAAATCGCCTGAAAACTGTTTCTGAAAGGCATGCTGTCTGCCATACTGCACCGACTATTTACATCGTTGAAAGGTCTAATCGTCGATAAGACACCTCTGACGATACTGCGTCTCATGAGCATTGCCCTTGATAGTTATCTAGTTTCTGGTACTGCCACAACCATCTGCGTTAAGATCACTTTGTCGTTGAATGCTTCATTCTTACTTGGAGAGTGCCGGACTGTTAAAAAACGTACGGCATCCATTTAGAGAAAGTTTCAATACGTTTTCACATTATTTGTATCTATTCTATATTGTGTATCTCAAAAGTCACCATATAATTTACGTCTTCTGTATTTTTTAACAAACAAATTGAAAAGATTGAAATTGGCACAGGTGAACTAAACCTTCTAAAGACAATTCTTTTAGTCAAATTAGACGAAAATCTAGAAAGAACTGCTGCTCTAGTAGGATTTTCTATTTTCGCTACCTTCTTCCGGGACTTAAAGAGCTTCAGAGATCAATCCTCAAATGGCAAGTTGAGAATCTTACATTGAGGAAGGCTCTCATAGTTCATGAGTGATGAGGACTAGCTTCATCTTGTTGAAAAACTGCATTGTTAATAGTGAGATAATAATGTGGTCCATGTGGTGCTCTGAATTTTCACTTTTGCCATGTTCATTTTACACCTCATTCGTAACATTACTGTTGTCGTCATAGCAACACGGTTCCAATAAGAAAAAAAGAATGTCAAGCTCTCTTGTCATGCAAGAAATTGCTGAGATTGGAGTAAAAATTTTGAAAAGAAAATTCGAAATCAAAATGTGTATAGTGACTTTTGAGACATCGTATTTTAAACAAACTAAGTAATTGTGTGTTTGATAGTTAAATTTATTTGCCGTATTTTTGTATTTTAGCCACCAATTTTGGTACTGAATGTGGTAATAATTGCTGCAAAAGACCTGGAAGCTAAAGATCCGAATGGTAAGCAGTCTAACCAGCATGCCAACGTTTCAATTGAGTTTAATTTAGTAAACCAGCTAAAAAGTCATTGAGCAAGTCATTCTCTCATTCAAGTACCTAGTCAATTTGTCTCGACTTCTGTGACTTGTCTCTCAGTTAGTAACGTCGGTTAGTCAACCTGAAGAATGCTTAATCAGTCAAACAGCCAGGTAGCTAACACGTCAACGGATCACTAATTTTGTCAACTGCTCTGATTATTACTAAACCAACTGGTTAATTGGACGGTTAGCTAAACTAAATTTGTAATTTTAATATTTTTCTTGTATTGTACACAAAACTAAAATTGTCTAAAATTGTATTTGAACGAGTACATTAGCGTGTCATTATCAAAAACATTACAACAAACACGTTACAAAAATACTATTTTGCAAGTGCCTGTTTTACACAAAACCATAGTCTAGTGCACTCAAAATTATTATTAAAATGTTAGAACAATCCAGAACACGCAAGCTTTTTATTTCACAATTTAAATTTCGTAGTAGACTAAACAATTTTGCTGAAAACTTGCTAAATCTTAATTTATAAATTTCGATGAGATGAGTGTTATTTGCAGGGTTTAGTGATCCATACTGCATGTTTGGCATTGTTCCCGGACGAGCTATCGCTGATGAGATAGCCGAAGAGCAAACAGAACAGGAAAAGAAGGAAGTAGAAGAGAAAAAGTCGAGCATCAGGAAAATAGCTGGAAGTATTAAGTAAGTACAGTGATGTTCTAGAGAAAATGGTCCGTCTAGCGGTATTCCCGGGATAGGTCCCGACCGTCGAGATATTCCATAGCCATAGGATGCATTATATTACAGACAAATATTAGACAGAATAAGACTGTGTTCTAAGTATAACGAGCTTGATAGTGGCAAGTAATTTTTCACCGTTATGTTATGCAAAAGTTGTTAATATGGACTGAGTTCGTAAAAAGCTATACCTGAGTGGTTCTATGGTATGCACTTAAATGTCTATCTCCGGGTGCCAAACTACACTTCACTGAGAGACGATGCAGTATCGCGTATTAAAGTGTACTCTAAAACTATCTAACACTTGTATAATAATAATAATAACTGCAAGGAAATGCAAAATTTTTAGGATAAATTCAAAAATTTTGGCTCAACCGAAAGACAAATCTCTCTTTTCTCTTGTAATGTTCTCATAGGGCTCCGTTAATTCGCCCCAGCCTCGGAAAATCATCGTAATGCCTTTCAAATCATTTCAAAACTTTCATGAATAAAGTTTGGGTAGAAACTACGGATGGTAAAAAGTAACATCTATGGGTGAGCAGGTGATGAAATTGTCACTTACCCACTACTTAATCTAGAAAAGAAAAGCAAATAATCATACGATTATTAGTACAGTTTAGCATCTCTAAGTAGACTGTATTAAAGCTATTAATAAACTGATTACTTCTTAGACAATTCATTACCTCTTAGAAGTACACTTATTATTATTATTATACAAGTGTTAGATAGTTTTAGAGTACACTTTAATACGCGATACTGCATCGTCTCTCAGTGAAGTGTAGTTTGGCACCCGGAGATAGACATTTAAGTGCATACCATAGAACCACTCAGGTATAGCTTTTTACGAACTCAGTCCATATTAACAACTTTTGCATAACATAACGGTGAAAAATTACTTGCCACTATCAAGCTCGTTATACTTAGAACACAGTCTTATTCTGTCTAATATTTGTCTGTAATATAATGCATCCTATGGCTATGGAATATCTCGACGGTCGGGACCTATCCCGGGAATACCGCTAGACGGACCATTTTCTCTAGAACATCACTGTACTTACTTAATACTTCCAGCTATTTTCCTGATGCTCGACTTTTTCTCTTCTACTTCCTTCTTTTCCTGTTCTGTTTGCTCTTCGGCTATCTCATCAGCGATAGCTCGTCCGGGAACAATGCCAAACATGCAGTATGGATCACTAAACCCTGCAAATAACACTCATCTCATCGAAATTTATAAATTAAGATTTAGCAAGTTTTCAGCAAAATTGTTTAGTCTACTACGAAATTTAAATTGTGAAATAAAAAGCTTGCGTGTTCTGGATTGTTCTAACATTTTAATAATAATTTTGAGTGCACTAG
>JAQGDQ010001648.1:0-27500 GCA_030141605.1 Tubiluchus corallicola
CGATTTTTCGTAACGTTTTTCCTTATAAAATCGTCGTATATAAGGTACTCGGATATAAGGGACTTTCGGTTATAAGGGACAATATCTTCAGGTCCCGCGTAATAGAAACCCAGGTAAATTACCTCACATATAAGGGACCCTATGATCAAAGCGAAATTGATCTATTTTTAACCTCAATTTTTCGCAAACTCGGCCTTCGAACAGCTCGGTTTCCACGGTCACATACATCTCGCATCACTGAAGGAGCTTCCTACATACCGTTTGTACTGAATGTGTAGCAATAATCCATAAAAATACGGGTAAAAGTACAGAAAAGTACAGGTCTAGATACACCCTCGGTCTGACTCAACTTCGGCTATAAGGGACATCGGATATAAGGGACAATTTTTTCCGGTCCCGAGGCGTCCCTTATATCCGAGGTTGACTGTAATACGAATCTAGCGCGTAGATGCTAGCTGACATTTATCACATGAATCAGTTGTAAAGGCTGCAGGACAGAGGAGACTATTGAGGACCCTATTCACAGTAACTCAGTATAGTTTTGTCTTCGTTGCACTGACGACCTGGGAGGTTCAGGTTTAGCTTAAACATGATTTACTATAGGACTGAATCAAGTCTTGAACAACATGATCCTCACCACAGCAGTTTACTACTACTACTACTCTCTCTCTCTCTCTCCCCTCTCTCTCCCTCTCTCTCTCTCTCTCTCTCTCTCTCTCTCTCTCTCTCTCTCTCTCTCTCTCTAGCTCCCTCCTCTCTCTCTCTCTCTCTTCTTCCTTTCTCTCCTCTCTCTCTCTCTCTCTCTCTCCTCTCTCTCTCTCTCTCTCTCTCTCTCTTCCTCCTCTCTCTCTCTCTCTCTCTCTCTCTCTCTCCTCTCCTCTCTCCCTTCTTCTCCCTCCCTCTCTCTCCTCCTCTCTCTCCTCTCTCTTTCTCCTCTCCTCTCTCTCCCTCCTCTCTCCTCTTCCTCTCTCTCCTTCCTTCTCTCTTCCTCTTCTCTCTCTCACAGTTTAAACATAATTTATTATAGGATTGGATCAGACAGTTTGAACAACATGATCCTCACCACAGCAGTTTACTACTACTACTCTCTCTCACAGTTTAAACATAATTTATTATAGGATTGGATCAGACAGTTTGAACAACATGATTTAGGATCCTCACCACAACAGACTTTATGCACTATTTACAAAAACATTTACAGTAAGAATTTACTATAACTACACAAGCTGACAAGTTTTACTACAAGATTACATTAGACATTAGTAGAAAATGACGGTTAGAAAATATTAATGTACGAATGTTAATGTATAGTCTTTAGAGAAAAGGTCATAGTTTAGCTGAGAAAATCCGATTCTCATACGCGTATGATGCACTGAAATTGGAGGTTTACCAAATGAAAAATGTTTCTTATGCAACGAAAAACTTAATTGAGATTTGAGCTCTTGTTTGAAGTGTGAAATGGACGTAATTTCACGAATGTTCTGTAGTAAGTTGTTCCACATGTTAATGGTCGATATGAAAAACGATTTTTCACAGCTAACAGAACGGCAATTAAAATTTCTGTATTTAGTACCACTGCGTATATAATAGGGGGTAACTTCGTTAACCTTTGGCGGCAGAAATGCACTTAAATAGTGGGGCGCTAAGTCCTTGATTATTTTGAAAAAAAGACATAGGCGATGATAATGGAAGCGTGTCACTAATTTAGTGAAGCCGCTATCAGACAAGATACTTGCAGGGGAAGATCGAAACATAGCGCCAGAACAGATTCTAGCAACAGTTAGCTGAATATTTTCCATGAAACGTATACCGTTTTCACTGCATCCTGACCACACCATGGCCCAGGTTTTGTGAATGGAATGCCCGGAAGAAGCATTGCTAAGAAGACTAAATATTGTTAATCAAAATTCCATCAGTAATGGAGCTTTTATAGTCATTATAGTCATTGCCGCGCGTTAAAACCGGATATTACATTGTAAACAGAGTAAAGAGTTAATTTGCAAAAAATCAACGCTAATTTCAGCAAAAAGCTAGAAAACACTGCCGATTTAAACAACTTTGAGGTTCTAAATACACGCATGATTTCCCCAGGGCTGCTTCTTCAGGAATTTCCACTTCTAAATTTCTCAACAAGCCCTAAAATAGGAATTCACTTTACGTTTTAAACGGATAACGTGGGCAGCATAATTCCTCCTCGTGCAACGTGTTTTATTTAACTCCATGGAAATGATTTCCGCTCGGTCCCGTCGTGCAGAAGGCGATAATTACTGGTCACAGTGCGTGGTTGGCTGTGAAGTTTAGCAACGCCAAATTAAGCTAGTAAATAGATGCGTGACCACAGGAGAAATTGATTTACACAGGAGAAACTTTAACTAGAATGCTGCCTCAACTATTTAATACGAAACTACGAATTTTAAAAAGGCTAAAACACTCTGTCGGTTCAATATCTGATCACAGAAGATTATTCTTAAATGGGGAAAGGTTCCGGTGCCGCCATAATCATCAACGTTAAGTAGATCTTAAGAGTAACAGTTACATTTTTACTGACAAATTGTTTTTCTGCGTCACGGGATCACATATTGTTGATCACGTGTTCACTGACGTAAACAAATTTTAGGTGACCATGTAAATGCAATGAAAGAAAATTTGTTCTACTTGTGCCTGTTTGCCTGTATAAAGTTGTATAACATTTTCCCTGTATTACCACTATAAGGAAAATGTGTTGAACATACTTTTCGTGTGAACGCAAAATTGTTCATACAATAGCAGCATGTACTTTGTAAAAAGCGTCTTTCATTTTATTGCATATGCGAACATTTTTGGTTAAGTAACTACTTACCCAATGTGAACACACCTCCTATGTGAAAATAGCTTTATTGGCTTACTATGTGAACAGATCTTATGTCCGAAAGCAACCTTATCTTTGGTTACTTCAAAATACATTGAAGTAACATACACAAAGTACATGATTAGATTTAGATTTAGATCTTAATAGATTTATTTCGCAATAAACATATACATATACATTACATTACATGTGCACGATAATCAGTTTTTGTTAATGCAAAATTATGATACAATTCATGAATTCTGCGCTAGAGACCTAAGAATCTAGCTTATGCTAGGCCACTAGAATTAGTTACGAAAAAAATTACAATATATACAGATACAATATTACAATATATACAAATATAAATACAGGTGGGAAGTAATAAAAATATTATTATACTAGAGGGGAAGTTTTTGAAAATGCAAAACAACGAATCATGATTGAGTGATCAGTTATACGTTTCAAGTAAGTTTAATTTATAATTTTTTTAAATATGGACAGCGAGTTGGCATTTTTAATAGCTGGAGCAATTGAATTCCATATGTAAGGGCCATTGTATTTAATAGAAAATTTTCTAACATTAGTGTTGCACTGTATGTAGTGATAGTTAAGCCTATAACGTGTGCCGTAATTATGAATCTCAGCATTCAAACAAAAATAATCAGTAAATAAGGGAGGCAATAATTTATGAGAGAATTTGTACATGAAAATGGCAGTTTGGAACTTATTAATGTCATAAAGTTAAGCTTTTTTCTAAGTAATACAACTTTGCGATGGATATTTTGTTGCAACATGATTATAGTTTTAATCCTTTTTAATAGCAAATTGTTGGAAGCTGAGAGCGCACTGGGAGATCACATGCAGTGGTTACAAATATTTCCACAAAAACCGTAATGGATTCAAAGTTGAGTGAAAATAAATCGAGGCTACTCCAAACAGCGTGTTTCTGTAAAATTAAACATTTACCAGGCGTTTGATAAACGATTTGCATGCAAAGCATTAATTGTACACACAGCTGTGTTGCACCTATCAGAGCTGTAGGCCTATTCGTTAAGAGTTCAGGAAATGGTTTGAAGCTCCGTAAGTGAAGGTCACTGCGGCCGACAGCTGTTCATGTGATGGAGAGAGAGAGGGGGAGAGAGAGAAAGAGAGAGAGAGAGAGAGAGAGAGAGAGAGACAGAGAGGGAGGGCGAGAGAGAGAGAGAGAAAGAGAGAGATACAGAGAGAGAGAGAGAAAGAGAGAGAGAGAGAGAGAGAGAGAGAGAGAGAGAGAGAGAGAGAGAGAGAGAGAGAGAGAGAGAGAGAGAGAGAGAGAGAGAGAGAGAGAGAGAGAGAGAGAGAGAGAGACAAAAGAGAGAGAGAGAGAGAGAGAGAGAGAGAGAGAGAGAGAGAGAGAGAGAGAGAGAGAGAGAGAAAAGAGAGAGAGAGAGAGAGAGAGAGAGAGAGAGAGAGAGAGAGAGAGAGAGAGAGAGAGAGAGAGATGAGAGAGAGAGAGAGAGAGAGAGAGAGAGAGAGAGAGAGAGAGAGAGAGAGAGAGAGAGAGACAGATAGATAGACAGACAGATAGTTAGACAGACAGATTGCCTGACTGACTGAGAGAGAGAGGGGGGACAGCGAGAGAGAGAGAGAGAGAGAGAGAGAGAGAGAGAGAGAGAGAGAGAGAGAGAGAGAGAGAGAGAGAGAGAGAGAGAGAGAGTAGTAGTAGTAGTAAACTGTTGTGGTGAGGATCATGTTGTTCAAACTGTCTGATCCAGTCCTATAGTAAATCATGTTTAAACTAAACCTGAACCTCCCAGATACGTCAGTGCAACGAAGACAAAACTATACTGAGTTACTGTGAATAAGGTCCTCAATAGTCTCCTCTGTCCCTGCAGCTTCTTCCCCTACAACTGATTCATGTGATAAATGTCAACTAGCATCTACGCTAGATTCGTATTACAGTCAACCGCGGATATAAGAGACACATCCGAACCGGAAAAAACATCCCTTATATCAGACGTCCCCTATAGCCGAAGTTGAGTCAGACCGAGGGTGTATCTAGATCTGTACTTTTCTGTACCTTTACCCATATTTTTATGGATTATTGCTACACTTTCAGTGCAAACGGTATGTAGGAAGCTCCTTCAGTGATGCGAGATGTATGTGACCGCGGAAACCGAGCTGTTCGAAGGCAGAGTTTGAGAAAAATTGAGGTTAAAAATCAATCAATTTCACTTTAATCATAAGGTCCCTTATATGCGAGGTAATTTATCTGGGTTTCTATTACGCGGGACCTGAAGATATCGTCCCTTATAATAAAAAGTCCCTTATATCCAAGTACCTTATATGTGAAGATTTTTACATAGAACAGAGTTACGAAAAATCGGGACCGGTGTTGGTGGTCCCTTATAAGCGAGTACCTTATACCCGAGGTTGACAGTGGCTCAGTGGGTAAGGCAACCGCTTGACGTTCACTGGATCGTGGTTCAACGCTGTGACTCTGTCATAACAAATACTTTAAAAACCTGCATTTATTTATACCATTAATCGTACTTGTTTGTGGTACAATAAATACAAAGAAAAACAACAAATTTTAAGAATTATAATAAATTAGTTCAAGCTACTGAAGGCATCACAAACTAACATAATTTTCAACAGCACAAGCATTCCATGACCGTGTTGCACGTGTTTGCGAAAGCTGTACAACATTCAATGTGACAGACAAAAATTCGGTATATTTTAAGTTTAAAATTCAAATTTCAACTTTAACGTTGTGCTCACGCATGAGCTCTTAAACGTGTGCACTACGCCACAACTGAACAACTTTGAACTGAGCGGTACAGCACCTGCTTTTTGTGCACAACGTTTTCGAGATTCAGGTGTTAAAACCCGTCTAATTAGCGAATGGCGAAATACGCGTAACAGTGAAGAACTAGCCGCGCGCATGCGCAAGAAACGTTTCTGTGAGATTAATCTGAGGAGCATCACATGTGATTTCATATGTGAGAGCACTCGAAATGCAGTGCATCCCTTTCCGCGTGACTCGAACCTAAAGCTGTGTTCACACACGTCAACCACAAACATTCATTTGCAATTCAGTCGAGGGAATTTTATCAGGTCCTGATTTCCGGGATATTGGAAGGGATGAAGTAATTCGCATCCTCTACCGATGTGGATAATTATCTCCGTCTTCAACGCGTTTGTTCACTTCGAGAGCTTCTCATTCGCGCGATTCAAAATGGCCTCTGCTAATCAAAGGGACATTGTTAAGCAATAGAAAGTGTCCAGTTGATCGGTGTGACATGCAATACATTAATCTAATTTTTCCCGTAAATCTTCCGGAAATCGAGGATTGGTTTCTTCCACGAATTCGAGATTTGAGTGTCAATAACTAAATTGACTGAGCTCGATAGTGTTGCGCAAAATTAAAGGAAGACAGGATGATTTTTCATAGTAATAGTAGTAGTAGTAGTAGCAGTAGTAGTAGTAGTAGTAGTAGTAGTAGTAGTAGTAGTAGTAGTAGTAGTAGTAGTAGTAGTAGTAGTAGTAGTAGTAGTAGTAGTAGTAGTAGTAGTAGTAGTAGTAGTAGTAGTAGTAGTAGTAATAGCAGTAGTAGTAGTAGTAAAAGTAGTAGTAGTAGTAATAATAATAGTAGTAGTAGTAGTAGTAGTAGTAGTAGTAGTAGTAGGTGTAGTTGTAGTAGTAGTAGTAGTAGTAGTAGTAGTAGTTGTTGTTGTTGTTGTTGTTGTAGTAGTAGTAGTAGTAGTAGTAGTAGTAGCAGTAGTAGTAGTAGTAGTAGTAGTAGTAGTAGTAGTAGTAGTAGTAGTAGTAGTAGTAGTAGTAGTAGTAGTAGTAGTAGTAGTAGTAGTAGTAGTAGTTGTAGTAGTAGTAGTAGTAGTAGTAGTAGTAGTAGTAGTAGTAGTAGTAGTAGTAGTAGTAGTAGTAGTAGTAGTAGTAGTAGTAGTAGTAGTAGTTCCTTAAAGGAAGACACAATGATTGTTTATATATTACCCCACTTTCAAGTCTGATAAAAAGTAAGCATTTAAACACAATTAACACTGCAGAAACGTTTCTCTGATAATTAAATAATAGACTAAAAACTTAATTAACGGTGAACGAGCCCAACTATTGATGACATCACAAACTAACAATTTTCAACAGCAAAAATATACTTTAAAAACTGTATCTGTATTTATTTATACCATTTAATCGTTTGTGGTACAATAAATACACAAGGAAAAACAACAAATTTTATAATAAATTAGTTCAAGCTATTGATGGCATCACAAACTAACATAATTTTCAACAGCACAAACATTCCATGACCGTGCTGCACGTGTTTGCGAAAGCGAAAATTGAAGTACAGTACTACTGTATGATATTCTGTGTGTTGTACTAAAACTAGGCAAGTTTAAAGATAAAAATTCAAATTTGAAATTTATCGGTGTAGTCACGCATGAGCTACTGAACGTGTGCACTGTGCAATTCGTCACAAACGAACACATCTGAACTGAGAAGCGCAGCACCTATTTTTTGTGCAATGCGTTTCCGAAATGCAGGCGCTAGTGCCCGTCTAACTAGCTAATGGCGAAATGCATGTAACAGCGAAGAACTAGTGGCGCGAACGCAAAATTGTATTTGTGTGGTAATAATTCTTTCACGTAAGTAATTTTTGAAAAAAATAGTGTTTCCTTTCAATATTTTAAAGAGTAGATTGTTTTGATCTACAGTTTAAGATTGGATGCGGTTTTTTGCTTTAACGCGCTAGTAGCTGATAGAGCGGCAATTCTCAAACGGCCGACGGGGGGCGGGCACTTGACTCCCCGGTGAGGAATTTCCAATTTGAACAAAACAACAATGTATAAAATAGATTTGTTGGTAAATTTTATATGTATATATATTTCAGTTTACGTAGTTTACCAAAAATTTATACTAAACTTGTAAACTGATACAAATACTATTTCTACTATTTATTGATGTTTCATCTACAGTCCAAACTATAGGTTTGCCTGCTGTTTCATGGACTGTAAAGTGTGCAAAATGTTAGTTTCTGACGTCATATGACGTAAAACCCATTTTCGTGACATCACGCGTTTAAGCAGTGACACTTACGCAAACGTGATTGACGCGCAAGGGAAGGTGCCTGCCATTGCACAAACTGTGGTTAGTTTATGACGTAAGCAATAGTTTTGTTTGGTTAACGTTAATTAACTATCTAAGCTAATTATTCAAATATAAGGAACAATTGTCAACTTTTGTCGCCAAGAAAATGTATATTTTGGACAGTAAATTAAAATGAGAGTCTAAACAATCGTCCGGTTTTCTTTTAAATAAACTAGTCTTGGTTGCTTCTGTTTGTCAATAAAAGTGTTTTTTTAAAAATAACACTATTTTACCATTTATTGCAAACCAAATTAGCATATATTTTTTAACCAAATGTTACCAAAGCTTGAGCAGCCCAGGGCTGTAGCCTACACTAGGGCTGTAGCCTATGGGCTGTAGCCTATTTCTAGATTTAAAAAAATGCTAAAAAATCAAATTTTAAGTAAGTGTCAGTGAGTAATCAAAATTTCTATCAGTATCCATCCTCACAGTAGTTGCAAAACAGTGGTGTTAGCTTAATCAAGTTATTTTAACTTTACATACTATTAACAAATAATAGTCTTTCTATCTTCTATATCATCCCATATATGAGCTTCATTCATTACATCATTCAATTTTAAGCACTAATGTTTTTTATCACTATTCACTTTAAATTTTCAGATTATTTCCATTACTTTTTTTCTTTCACTGTGTGGGAGAATCTAACAAGCCCTGCTTTTTGATTGCCCGCAACACATTTACCTTCGTGTATAAGTGAACAGTGTTTGAGGCTTTTCCTGTGCAGTATTTCTTATTTGTATTATATTCATTGTAGGCCCTTTCACTAGATATTGTACATGAAACTATTGTAAATGTGTATGGTGAAATAAACGATTTATGACACTGCCCTATAGGGTAATCCGGCCCAGCATGTGCCCAATGCATAATTTGCGCTGCTGATAAGCCCAGCAAATTGTGTATTTTCAAAAACACGTGCGCCTGCTCGTCCAAACATCGAAAGGAGCAAAAATCTAGCGTTCAAAAAAATAAACACCGAATCCACTGAGCCACTACCCTGATGCGTGGCTGATGAAAAGTTCACAATAATTTAAAACAAAGTAAAATAAACAACTGCTAGTTAATTGGGTAAACAAAAACAGAACAGGATCAAGTCTTACGTAACCGATACGTTTGACACAAAAATGAACTATGTAAATCGCAAACTGTCGACAGCTTATAAAGTTCATTAGCTCTACAGGGTGGGTGTAAAAGTTAGACCTGTTATGCGACAAGCATTGACAGCTTATGAAGTTTATTAGCTCTACAGGGTGGGCGTAAAAGTTAGACCTGTTATGCGACAAGCATTGACAGCTTATAAAGTTTATTAGCTCTACAGGGTGGGGGTAAAAATCACACCTGTAATACGACAATCATGGGTAGCTTATACAGTTTATTAGCTCTACAGGGTGGTCGTAAAAATTAGACCTGTTGTGCGACAAGCATTGACAGCTTATGAAGTTTATTAGCTCTACAGGGTGGGCGGAAAAGTTAGACCTGTAATACGACAATCATGGGTAGCTTATAAAGTTTATTAACTCTACAGGGTGGTCGTAAAAGTTAGACCTGTCGTGCGACAAGCATTGACAGCTTATGAAGTTTATTAGCTCTACAGGGTGGGCGTAAAAGTTAGACCTGTTATGCTACAAGCATTGACAGCTTATATGGTGTATATTAGTTCTACATGGTGGGCGTAAAAATTAGACCTGTAATACGACAATCATGGGTAGCTTATACAGTTTATTAGCTCTACAGGGTGGTCGTAAAAATTAGACCTGTCGTGCGACAAGCATTGACAGCTTATAAAGTTCATTAGCTCTACAGGGTGGGCGTAAAAATTAGACCTATCGTGCGAAAAGCATTGACAGCTTATAAAGCTCATTAGCTCTACAAGGTGGGCATAAAAATTTGACCTGTTGTGCGACAAGCAATGGCAGCTTATAGTAGCGGCGCAAAAGTTACTGTGGGCGTAAAAGTTAAACCTGTTATGCGATAATCATGGGTAACTTATGAAAATCATTAATTCTACAGGGTGGACGTAAAATTAGATCTTTTATGCAACAAGCATGGGCAGCTTATAAAGTTTATTATCTATATCTACGTATGGGATGGGCGAAAAATAAGTGTAAAATATGTGACGTGCGCCTAACAAACCATTTTGCCTCAATATTTTATGGGCCTTCCTTTTTAAAACTACATTTTCATCCCTCCATAACTGAGGCTGCCTCGTTATAAGTAAAAATAGGGTTTACCTTAAAGGAAGACCTGACGACTGTTGAAACTCAATCTCGTTTTAATTTACTGTCCGAAATATACGTTTTCTTGCCTATAAAGTATAAAAGTTGGCAATTGTTTCTTATATTTGAATAATTAGCTTAGAAAGTTAATTAACAGTAACCGAACACAGCTATTGCTTACGTCAGAAACTAACCACAGTTTGTGCAATGGCAGGCATCTTCCCTTGCGCATCAAGCACATTTGCATAAGTGTTACAGTACTGTTTAAACGCACGATGTCACGAAAAATGGGCTTTACATCATATAACGTCAGAAACTAACACTGCAGTTCATGACCATGCTTATCACATTACCACCTTCTATTTGTCGGCCATGCTCACGTAACAAAAAGACGCCGCTGCCAACCTTAGTAGATTCACTGAGCCGCGCGTAGCTTTGAAAGTTTAACGAAATTTGAGTATCCGGGGTAATTATTATTTAATCCAAGCTGATTTGATATAAAAAAAGCTATTGTAGTTTTCAATTTTTACAGCATTCTTTATTCTGAACTAAAGTTTACACAATGACTTTTTTGCAAAAAAATAAAAATGTAACAAATTGTAACGTTCTACAACTTGACTCGACATAAATGATAGCAACTTCACAGTACAAAATTGAGGACACTTTTAAGTGGTATCGCAGTTAATTATAAGCCAACTTTACACTAAACTTGTAAACTGACACAAATATTATTTAGCGCACATCGTTATATAATTAGAAACACACATAACGTTAACTTGCTGGTGTAAAAAAATTCTACTGTATATTATTTATTATATTTCAGGGGATAGCGCGAACGCAGTCCCCCACTACCAGAAATTATACACCCGAGTTCCCTCGATTTGAGAGAATCGCAGGGGTCAACCCAACCGAAGTGCAATGGAAAGGTCTCGCCCCGGAGGATCCACCTTCTTGATCATGGAAACCTCTGTGCCAGGTAAGTATGCTGCGGAGCACAACGCCATGCTATATAAAGGAAAGCTGAACGTAACTGCTTGTGGTGGTTTAGGAATTTCGTGTACTATTTAGTAATTGTTTGTGGTGTGTTAACGCTTCTGTTGCGACTCATGGTTAACTGCCTGTAGTGTGTAAGTGTAAAGTGACGCTGTGCATAGTTACTTTAGATTTAAGACAAAGCGCTATTATAATTTAATACACAACACACTGAATATCTTACAGTAACACTGTACTTCAATTTTCGTTTTCGTAACATGCGCTACACGCTCGTGGAATATTTTTGCACGTTGAAAGTTATGCTAATTTGTGACGTCATCAATAGTTGGGCAGTATTAATTGTTTGAAAATGCTTGCTTTTTCGGATTTGAAAATGTGGTAGTATATGAAAAATCATCCTGTCTTCCGCTAAGAAAATTGGAATGCTTAATTACATCGTCCGCATTCGGTCCAGATAAAGCTTTTTTAAATGAACCTCTCACACGTTGTACGGTTTTCATTTTTCCTTTTGTTTGCAAAATCAGTATACATGACCACATTACACGCACGCTCCACCAGTTGCCAGTCAAATGCCGCTTTCAATTCAAAATTTTAACTAGACCGTATTTATGACAAAGTCATAGACTTACGATTCTGCAATATGACCAAAATCGCAACTGCTTACAGTAAAAAAACCTTTGCTGACTTGATCTTTACCTCAAGATCATAATTTTGTTATTGCTGAATTCTCGGTGCTTGATTACCCACAAAATCCATTCAATTGTAAGCCATTTTAACACTTTCATCTGTCACGTGACCAGGCCACGCCCACTTTTCGAAAAATTCTTAGTACACATCTACCATCGACCGCCTACCCACACATGTATAAATATTGACTCCTAGTCCAACACTGTACCAGGAGTTGAGCGACAAAGCCGTTTGCCCTAATTTTCACATTTTGGCTCCTAACTCGGGACTTTGCTAGACTCCAACGTCCAAAGAAATACTTAATGCACATCTACCCCCGAAGGAGCTAAGTACCTGTGAAAAAATTTTTGAATTTAACTCAAAGCTCTAGGAGGAGTCGTGCGAGAAAGGGAAAACAGACCGCTGTCCATTGTTTTTGACCCATTGACTCGAGGTGATTGGTCACCACGTCACTGCCTGTCCCCCACTCTCACGTGTCTACCCACCAGCTTTGATGACTGTAGGTACCATCGCTTTGGAGTTATTCACTCTCATAGCACCGAAATATTAATAATAAACGGTTCATTTCCAATAAGATTCTACTATAATAATAATAATAATAATAATAATAGTGATAATAATAATAATAATAGTTAATAGTAATTATTACTTAACGACTTAATTAATAGATTATTCAAATATCTTCTTTACCCCTTCAATAACTCCGGATAGTTTGCTGGTAATATCTTCCAACTTTTTGCTGACGTCATCGTCTTGTATGTCGGGTAATACTGAACGGATAACGTTGATATTACTCGTTGAGTTCGCCCCGTACTTTTCAGTTATTCGGCGCGAAGCCAAGTCTAACTCCAGAAACCAGATTGACGGAACGGTGCAGCACAGATAAAGGAACACACTGGGACAAAACCTGAAATAAATAAAAAAATTACTCAATCGATGGCGCCACTGACTATATCATATATAAGATAGAATACGTAAATCCTAATGTACGCCATTACCATTAGACAGAAACGTGTCAATGTAAAAAGGTATAACTCTTACAGGCGCGTCATTCAGTTTCAAATCTGCAGTGAGCTTGGTATTCAAGTATGCTTAAAAATTCTATAAAATTCTACGTCTAAAGAACTCTTCAAATACAAAGATTACCACCACACCACAAAAGGTTTATGTTAAAATTCAGTAGCACACCCGCTAAGTCAAACCCATCTACGTGAAGTAGGTTTGGTCACGTATCGAATTCCAAGCAAGTCAGGTTGTGGATTGCGGAAAAGCAAAGAAAAAGGGCTCTTCGATACCACAAGAACTGTTCAAGTTTAAAACCAATAGAAAAAGGTTTTATTGCCTCTCTTCCCGAGTAAATTGGAGTGTTGTGATTAAAATTAAAGACCAGTCTGTAAACTAAAATAAAAAAAACAGACCACGATCCCAAAAATAATGTGTATTGCACCAAAAATGAAAATTTAATATCGGCACTGACCTACTTTGTAAAGGACCCTTTCATTTTAAGATCTTGCTGCTAATTTTTAGTAAATTAGGGGGGGATTAAATTTGTGTAGTTCTTGAGATTACTGATTGTAACTCTTGTGGATTTAAATATAGAATTTGGAATTTAATAATGTAATACATTAATTTATCTGCATTTTTATGTTACTTCACAGGAAACTTGCTGCATTAATAACCTTGATTTTATCACGCACTTCAATACTATTTGTTTAATATCACTGTAAATAATGCAATACGCACAAATTAAAAAAACTAATGACAGAATGAGTAACATGTAATATTGTAGAATTCACTCTAATGTCTAGGTAAAATTGTATAATGTTAGTACAGATATTTTTGCCTGCAAAAAGAGGCTAATAAAGTCTTATCATCATCATAATCATAATCATCATCACGTCCAAAGTGCAGCCACGCAGTCCTCAGTCATGAGTCCTGAACTCGGCTCATCAAAGTCGTCTACTGCGGCGTGACTGCTGCGCCCCAAACATGTATGTTTCATTCTCGTTTATTGCCAAGAATTTGCAATTCTGGCTATCAGTCGGTTCATCGGCCAGAAATACCATGTGTTTTTTATAGGCAGACATGTTTGTTGTTCAATTTTGCTTGGTAAACATGCGTTTAAAGTCTTGGGTATGTTACACTTAATAGCTTAGCCCGAGGTATACACGAGTCACTAGAATAATGAGACTCTAAAGTGGAAGATAGGTGGATTTTTCTAAGTATGTTCCCCTTTCCAGTTCTGCTATTACATATAAGTTATGCTACTTAGCATTATGGTTACCTGCTTGAAGACTTCTGTAACTGAAGAAAGAAAATTCTTGATAATTTAAAATATTCTGATAAATGAAGTGACAAGTTTAAAAATGATTTCCTGTACAACTGTTTTTTAAAAATGCGATAGTCTTCAAATAGAGGGAGAGCGAGAGAAAGGGGAATGGAGGGTATGAGAGAGAGAGAGACAAAGAGAGAGAGAGAGAGAGAATGAGAGAGAGAGAGAGAGAGAGAGAGAGAATGAGAGACAGAGAGAGAGAGAGAGAGAGAGAGAGAGAGAGAGAGGATACGGAGAAGGAAAGAGAGGGGATGGGGATAGAGAAGCGAGGCAGAGAGACGAAGAGAGAAAGAGAGAGAGGCAGAGAGACAGATAGATAGATAGAGAGAGAGAGAGAGAGAGAGAGAGAGAGAGAGAGAGAGAGAGAGAGAGAGAGAGAGAGAGAGAGAGAGAGAGAGAGAGAGAGAGAGAGAGAGAGAGAGAGAGAGAGAGAGAGAAAGAGAGAGGATACGGAGAAGGAAAGAGAGAGGATGGGGATAGAGAAGCGAGGCAGAGAGAGAAAGAGAAGAAGAGAAAGGGGTGAGGGAGAGGAGAGAGAGAGGGAGTGGAAAAGCCGTAGGGACCAGGGTGGCAAGGGGTGTGGCTAGGTTTGTGAGAAAGAAGGTTTGTTTGTTTTACACCTTAGCGAAAAATTGAAACGTAAAGTGGCATTTTGTAATAACAAATCCTTCTCCTCTCCCTCCTCTCTCTTTCTCTTTCTCTCCATCTCTCTCTCCCTCTCTCTTTCTCTTTCTTTCTCTCTCCTCTCTCTCTGCCCCATTCTCTCTCTCCCTCTCTCTTTCTCTTTCTTTCTCTCCCTCTCCCTCTCTCTCCCTCTCTCTTTCTCTTTCTCTTTCTCTTTCTCTCTCTCTCTCTCTCTCTCTCTCTCTCTCTCTCTCTCTTTCTCTCTTTCATACCCTCCACTTCCCTTTTAAATCTGACACTTCATTTATTACTCCAATAACTATTGTGTATTAAAATTAGCGTGGTGAATACAGCAGGCTACATGTCTAGAATATAATACGCTTCTTTCATTGCCAGCATAAGAAGCCACGTTAATTAACTAACAGCTTATGAATGCAAAGTGTCGATTCTGGTGGGCAAGCCAAGATGTCCGGCAGATGCTCGTCTACATATAAACTAGAAAACAAGTCGATGTACTAGAAGACAAGGAGTTCCTTATGCCGCCTCTTGCACATTTTTCTCACAGGACTCACACCACATTTATATCTTTATGAGAATTCCCTACATTCACCACGCGCAGTTGGTGTCCAGCGCTTACACGGCTCTTAATTACGCATAGCTCGCCGTTTCCGGCAATCAAACGTCTAGCGATTTTTTCAAGACCTAGAAAAAGCCACTAACCGTGACGTCATCTCTGAAAATAAGTCAAAATGTTTCGACAAAAAACTTTATAATTGCGGTTCTCGCCTAGCGAGATTGCCTACAAAATCTATCATAATTGCGTCCTTGGCAAATGGCAATGGCAGAAAGCATTGAAACACCGCAGACCGACAGCTGGAATTCAACAGATTTGTTTACTTCTTTCTAAATCAGGGCTTTAGAAATGAGCTGTCGAACGTGTGCAGTTCGTCACAAACTAACACATCTGAATGCAGAGGTACAGCACAAGTTTTTTGTGCAATGCGTTTTCGAAATGCATAGGCTAGTGCCAGTCTAAGTATCGAACGGAGAAGTGCATGTAACAATGAAGAACTAGTAGCGCGGTAATAATTCTTTCACCTAAGTCATTTTTGAAAAAATACTACGTTTTCTTTCAATACTTTAAAGAGGGGGTTGTTTTGACCTACAGTTTAAGCTTGGGTCCGGTTTTGCTTCAAATGTTATGCAGAATCGGCCGCCGAAGTGTTGAAGGAGGCATTCGACAAGAACCATTTTGATTCGTACAAGATGGCCGACATGTATTCACTTGGACTCGTTCTGTGGGAGATGAGTAGAAGGTGCAGCTAGGAGGTAAGCTGCATGACTGAAAATTTGTTTGCATATCTGTCTTTACTTTTGTTACTATTTCTGTTGTTACTTTTAAAATGATATTATCACAGAACGTGGCTTGAAAATGGAAAAAAATTAATATTTTCTCTCTCTCTCTCTCTCTCTCTCTCTTTCTCTCTCTTTCTCTCTCTCTCTCTCTCTCTCTCTTTCTCTCTCTCTCTCTCTCTCTCTCTCTCTCTCTCTCTCTCTCTCTCTCTCTCTCTCTCTCTCTCTCTCTCTCTCTCTCTCTCTCTCTCTCTCTCTCTCTCTCTCTCTCTCTCTCTCTCTCTCTCTCTCTCTCTCTCTCTCTCTCTCTCTCTCTCTCTCTCTCTCTCTCTCTCTCTCTCTCTCTCTCTCTCTCTTCTCTCTCTCTCTCTCTCTCTCTCTCTCTCTCTCTCTCTCTCTTCCTCTCTCTTCTTCTCTCTCTCTCTCTCCTCTCTCTTCTCTTCTCTCTCTCTCCCCCTCTCTCTCTCTCTCTCTCTCTCTCTCTCTCTCTCTCTCTCTCTCTCTCTCTCTCTCTCTCTCTCTCTCTCTCTCTCTCTCTCTCTCTCTCTTGTAAAACTTGTAACTTGTTTAATTTTCAACATTCACAACATTTCATTAATATTTTATCCACTGCATGTCTATATAGAATTTTAAAAACATGTAATTAAATTTCTTACTAGCATCATTAGTGTTGCTTTAAGGCCTTTGCTGCTTGGACTCCTACCAAGAACCTTCCTTGCTGGTGTCACAAGTTTTATATAAAGGCAATTGAGAGCTTTGAAACAATGAATGGATTCATATCTTGCGTGGGAAACCCTGCACGTTCTTATCATAGAAACATTTACAGCTTCATAAATATCCACTTCTTGAGAAGGAAGCCATCTGTCTGGCCAGAAAATCGGGGTTTATACTTCCGAAATACACACAGGAAAAGTAATTAAATTTATAGTAATTAACCTTATACTTCAGTATTACCATGAATCTACGTTTATGGTGCATCAATGCATTATTTATTTCCACCGATTCGATTAAATATTTGAATAATATAACATATTCGAGTTTCTTAACCTATATTGTTGGCATCCTTCTGTCTCGGAAGACAATGGAGTGTGCGCCAAGAGAGTCAGTTATTGATCAAATTGATGGAGCTGCAGCGTCGACTGTGGCTGAGCAGTCCGATCCATGAACCTCTGGAGTGGCTTCTCCAGGGCGCACGCCTGGGCAAGGTGTATGGAGATCCTGAGTTGCCCAGACAACAGGTACCCCCTCTCTTCCTTCTTGGTGTAGTTCAAAGGAAAGCGGAGCGATACGTTTGGCACCAGGTTGGCTGCAGGAACATGCTGCACTGGTCCGCCTTCGGGGCTCCACTCCTGATTTGGAAGGTTTACTCCTCTACACATGGCCGTTGGGTCACTTGACCTCCTCCGCCCTCTAGCCGTTGGCTGCTTGTGCAGCTCCTCCGCCTAGTGTTGAGATACAGTGTGGGCATCCCTACAACTATAAGAGACTCGAATATGTTACAGTATCGACACGTTTAATGTGTACGGCGCCACCCGTGACAAAAAGCTGAATACCATCACGATAAAATAGACCTTTAATTTCTGTTGCTTGAATGACGTCATTGGTGGAAGAAGCTCGTTCAAAATGAGAAAACGCAAGAGTGAAACGATCGTGACTTTTACTAATTTAATAAGTAAAATTTAGTTAATAATAATAATTATTATTATAAAGTAATAATAAGTTTAATTTTATAACTGATTTTACTAATTACACGAGGCGCTTATCACACTTTCATTATTAAAATTCTTCTAACATTTTTCACGGACATCCAAATAAGCCCAACTTCCCAGGAGTGTTGACCTTTCCTTTAATTCTGCAAGCAAAGTTAAAAATCAAATCTTCTAACTCAAATTTATAAACAGATTTTTAGTACAATGTAGGCTTACAGTTTTATTTGTTGTAATAGGTACGTCGAACTGCTTTAGGCAAAACTAGAATTGCATATGAGCGTTCATAAGTGTTCAGTCTTCATGCAAGACGGAGCTCCTTGGCACAGATCGAAGGTGACCACCAATTTCCTCAGGGAGAAGAACATCGCCGTACTTGAATGGCCTGGAAACAGTCCAGACCTCAATCCGATAGAGAATCTCTGGGAGATACTGAAGGATAAGATGGCAGACAGGCAGCCATCAAGTGCTGAAGACTTGCGAAGAGTTATCAGGGACGTTTGGGTTAAAGAAATTACTTCCGAGTACTGCCAAAACCTAATTTCCAGTATGCCTCTTAGAATGAAGGCAGTGATTGACAACTTCGGCGGCCATACAAAGTACTAAAATGTTCAAGGACTGTGACTATTTTTGGATAAAATCATACAAACTATGCTGTAGTATATTTTCCTAGAAGAATAAATGAATAGTTTTTAGATGGAACCGTGTTAAACGATGGTTTTGTCAATTTTCATGAAAAAAATCACTTTGATCTTAAACTTTTGCAAACTGATACAGATCCGCCACCAAAAAATTCCTTCACCAAAGATCCGCCCTCTAACAGTTTAATTCATGAAAATTCACGTTGCATGATTATCTTTGCCGTGTACTGCTAATAAACAAACAAACAAACAAACAGACAGACAGACAGACAGGCAGGCAGGCAGGCAGGCAGGCAGGCAGGCAGGCAGGCAGGCAGGCAGACAGACAGACAGACAGACAGACAGACAGACAGACAGACAGACAGACAGACAAGCAAGCAAGCAAGCAAGCAAACAAACAAACAAACAAACACGAACAGCTACTGTATAACACATGCTACTTGATCACGTGACTGCTGAATAACCAATCACCTTCGTTGTGTAATTTTGAGCGTCACGCTGTTGAATCAGACCTCTGCTATGTAAACCCGATACAAGATAAGCGGAATGTCTACGGCCATATCACGTTGAAAACACCGGTTCTCGTCTGATCACCGAAGTTAAGCAACGTAGAGCCTGGTTAGTACTTGGATGGGTGACCGCCTGGGAATACCAGGTGCAGTAGGCTTTTCGTTTTTTCATTTTAAATAGAAAAACTTGTACTGCATAAACTATTTTCCAAATTTTCTCAAACTCATAGTTTTTGCCCTCAAATCTGGCATGAAAATATAGATTTCCTGCAGTGTTTCATTGTACATGAACAATGTCTATGGGGTTTTTTATGCAAGTTTGGTTATTGAGATCTACAGTTTCTCCTGAAAATCGTGTATTCCCTGATTCCCACTCGTATCAAAGGACCGTTAAACAGACTAAATCCTTTATTCTCGGGCAGATGTAAGTTCAAGCGTCTAAATCTTGTTAATTTTCTCTTTTTCTGAAAAATAAAAACAAACAAACAGTATTGCTTCAGGCTCAAACTGAGTAGAACAGTATGGTTGTTGTTTGCTTTCTCGTAGGCAAAGGGTTAAGGCTGTCAAAACGCTGTCCAAACATCCGATTTCTCCGTATAGGATTTTTCATCGTATGTAGTGTTCATTCCTCAATGAATCTTCTTTCAGTGAGACTAAAGCATTGCTACAAGTTTTACTACAAGATTACATTAGACATTAGTAACATTTACAGTAAGAATAGACTATAACTACACAAGCTGACAAGTTTTACTACAAGATTACATTAGACATTAGTAACATTTACAGTAAGAATTGACTCTACCTACACAAGCTGACAAGTTTTACTGCAAGATCACATTAGACATTAGTAACATTTACAGTAAGAATAGACTACAACTACACAAGCTGACAAGTTTTACTACAAGATTACATTAGACATTAGTAACAATTGCAGTAAGAATTGACTATAACTACACAAGCTGACAAGTTTTACTACAAGATTACATTAGATATTAGTAATATTTAAAGCAAGAATTGACTATACTCAGGGCGTATTTCAGCCTAAGCGAGGCCCGGGGAAGTGGGGGCGTGTTAGGCCCCCTCGGGGTGGGACGAAGCGCCGCGGGGCGGGATGGTTGGCACCCAGCAAATTTTTGAATTGCTAAAACGCCGGAGAGGCATTTTTGAAAAGAAAATATGGAGTTATACAGTTGTTAAAGGAAAGAACAACTGAAAGAAAAACTGCTTTATTCTCAAGACCAGCCCTTAATACTTGTCAATACTGGCAAACGGCGCGCGTGCGGCAAGAGACAGAGAGAGAGAGAGAGAGAGAGAGAGAGAGAGAGAGAGAGAGAGAGAGAGAGAGAGAGAGAGAGAGAGAGAGAGAGAGAGAGAGAGAGAGAGAGAGAGAGAGAGAGAGAGAGAGAGAGAGAGAGAGAGAGAGAGAGAGAGAGAGAGAGAGAGACAGAGAGAGAGAGAGAGAGAGAGAGAGAGAGAGAGAGAGAGAGAGAGAGAGAGAGAGAGAGAGAGAGAGAGAGAGAGAGAGAGAGAGAGAGGAGGCAGTATGTTCGCATAAACCAAAAAAATATTACCTTAATTAGATATTAGTAACATTTACAGTAAGAATTGTCTTCGTATGTCTTCCTATTGAAAACCCTGCTGTACTGTTAAATATTATCTGCAGTTTAATTCTTTACAACGTCAAAGCAAGTCTTCAGACGAATAAGTCTACTTTGCTAAACTGTTCTTAAAAACTGCCTTATAAACAGCACTGTTTTGAGAAAAATCAAAATTAGTTTATGCTCTTTGTAAAGTGCTGTGTAACAAAACGTAGATTAGCTATCTCGTTTTCAATAAATAAAACTGGGTCGTGCAACGTTTGCTTTCCCGACTATCATAAATTCCGACAGCTTAGTATAAACTGGGGAATAAAACAAAATGACAAAGGCTTTCACCGGGAAAGCACGGAAATCACGTGACGGTCTCACATCACCAGTAATATTTGCAGTACTCTCCGTGCACTTAACCGGGCACTCTAGTCTTGCGCAGCAGCCTACATCAATTCTGCACGTATATTATTGCTTTTAGTAGCCCAACCTCGTGCAGATACTGCGTGGATATTGAAATATGTGACCACGTGAGCGCATACCAGCAAATTCGAGACAATAGTTAGTGTTGACCGAAAGCCAAGAAATTGCTATTGACGGAAACATGAATAAAATAACACGAGAATTAATAAATGTCTTGTTTCTTTGAATGGTTAGTCAGTTTTGGCTTCCGACAACTGAGTACAAATGAAAAAGAGATTGAAATCTGCAGTATGCAGTTTGCAGGAGTCTAGCTAAATAGAATGAAAAAACATTATTTTAGGGAAGCATAAGGAAACGTAGCAAAGCGTAGGGAAGCATAAGGAAGAGAAACAAAGCGTGGGAAAGCATAAGGAAACGTAGCAAAGCGTAGAAAAGCATAAGGAAGCGTAGCAAAGCGTAGGGAAGCAAATACAGACAGTGGCCGTAGTATCTTATTATCAATAAGAAAATTACAGTACGTCAATAATATTACAAAAATAGGCGCGGAGTTAGAAAAAAGGGAAGGAGTTTAGAATTCCCCACACAAGTTAAATGCCCTAACCCTAACCCCAGCCCTAGCCCTAGCGCTAGCCCTAACTCAACCCTAAACCCATCACTAACCCTAACCCTTGACGCACACTCCATTGTCTTCCGAGACAGAAGGATGCCAACAACAACACACACACATATATATATATATATATATATATATATATATAATGGTGATGATGACATATACAATACATATATATATATATATACATCAACGTCGCCGTGGTCGTCATCATCATCGTTATCACCTCGTAAACTTCATTTTCATCGTCACCGTCAGTAAGTTAATAAGAAAGAAAAAGCTCTTTTATTTTCGTAAAAAAAGTTTCCATTCTCCATGGCTACTTTACAATTAAGAAGAAGAAATTGAGACCAATACTCAAACAGGTTAATTTATATTTCAATTTAAAATACAGCTACTAATAAACTTACTAATAAACTATCAAACAGAACATCTACCGTATTTTCCCATGTATAAGAGACCCTTGTGTATAAGAGACCCCTTCAATTTTTAGGCAAAAATTCTGGAAAAAAGTTTTTTGGTAATGAATAACTTTATTCGTCATAGAAATCATTAAATTCCTCATCACTCTCATCAAAAATATCAACTGGAGTCAGACCTGTGTCACGATGCTGTATTGCTTACAACCGCTTCATAGTCGAACGCGACACGCCTTGCTTAGGCTGACTCATCTCGTTGACCTCTGCCGACGTATCAATGACGTCGACGGGCATGCAGAGAGCTTATGCAGATGCGTTGATTGGCTGCAGAACAATCGATTTCTCTCCAATACCAAAGAGACATTTAAAAAAATAATAACTTACCCGGTACATTAATTTTATCATTAGAATTTAGCCATGGAGAAGATTTATTGAAAGGAAACTATAATTATTCGAAATAAAACAGTTGTAGAGCACTTATTTCTTTAAAATCATTAGTGTCACAATTTATGCATCTTATTGAAAAGACTTACTCCCATGTATAAGAGACCTCCTATTTTTAAAGTGAAAATTCTGAGCAAAAAAGGGTCTCTTATACACGGGAAAATACGGTAATTAAGACAAATTCTTGGGTACTAAAATGTGTATAGAACAGAGTAAAATTTATCACTGTTATCGTCATATCACCATTCCCAATGTTAGCCATTTCTAGATTTCATGATTACAACCACCCAGTTTCATCATTTTCCAGTTGTTTAACAAGGGTAAGATTTAGTTCGTTTTAAATTCCATCGCTGACACTTGTATGTATAACAACTGCCAGGATTAAGTTAAGTTTAGTGTCAATAATTTTCCTGTTGGCTGCAAACTGCTAAAATCAAGCCTTGGTAATGCTTTCCAGACACTAATAGATAATTTAGACATTCTTTCTTTTTTTTAATTTACGTGTGCAAGAGTAATTTTCTAACCCCTTTGCAGTGCAAATGTTTTTCTCTTACCCATTAGCAGGGGTTTCTTGAAAGTTAATCTAACGTACACTGTTGTTGGCATCCTTCTGTCTCGGAAGACAATGGAGTGTGCGCCAAGAGAGTCAGTTATTGCAGCGTCGACTGTGGCAGGGCGCACGCCTGGGCAAGGTGTATGGGGATCCTGAGTTGCCCAGATAACAGGAACTCCCTCTCTTCCTCCCTGGTGTAGTCCAAAGGAAAGCGGAGCGAGACATTTGGCACCAGGTTGGCTGCAGGAGCTGCCAGAGTCAGTGAGGATGCTGCACTGGTCCGCCTTCGGGGCTCCACTCCTGATTTGGAAAGTTTACCACTTGACCTCCTCCGCCCTCTAGCCATTAGCTGCTTGTGCAGCTCCTCCGCCAAGTGTCGTGATACAGTGTGGGCATCCCGCAAGCCTACAGCTTGTAGCTAACCTGGCTCTACGTTGCTTAACTTCAGTGATCAGACGAGAACCGGTGTTTTCAACGTGATATGGCCGTAGACCTAACATACTTATAGTAAAAAACTTAAACTGTAGTAGTTGAAAACTGTAAGTCGCTTTGTATTACTCTGCGTACCTAAAAGTTATCAAAAGTCAGTTGGTGGGCATAGAATGTAAAGATAAAAAACTGCTCTAATACTGCTCCTATATAACCCATAATTATAATTATAAGGAAGTATAAATATTTGTAACTCAAAAAGAAAATTTTTAATAATTTTATATCTTCCCACCAACTTGGTAAAACGTCACTGTTTCACTATCCCAGGAAACATCAAAAAGCGTCACTATATAACCCTATATATCACTATATACTACTGCTCCTATATAACACATAATTATAATTATAAGGAAGTATAAATTATCTGTAACTCAAAAAGAAAATTTTTAATAATTTAACACCTTCCCGCCAGCTTGGTAAAATGGTCACTGTTTCACTATCCCAGGAAACATCAAAAATCGTCACTATGTAACCCCATATAACACCATTTAATACTGCTCCTATATAACCCATAATTATAATTATAAGGCTGTGTAAATATCTGTAAGTCAAAAAGAAAATTCTTAACAATTTAACATGTTTGCACTAGCTTGGTAAAACGTCACTGTTTCACCCTCCCAGGGTACATCAAAAACGTCAGTGGTTCACCATCCCAGGGTACATCAAAAGTTTCAGTAGTTTCACCATCCCAGGGTACATCGAAAGTTTCAGTGGTTCGCCAAAAAACATTAATCTTGTAGACAGACATCGCGGGAGTTTAAATTTTCAAGTTTTATAAAGCGTTACGCCGTAATGCACGTTCTGTGCAACAATAAGACAGCAGGTGATGCAAAATTTCAAGACAAATTATTTACTTTTCTATAGAAATACTGTGTTCTGGAGCTTTAACTACATGATGGCTTGTTGTATCATATTCAATAAAGATTTTTAATAATAATAATAATAATAATAATGATGATGATGATGATAATCATGATGATGATGATGATGATGATGATGGTGGTGATGATGATGATGATGATGATGATGATGTAATGATAATAATAATAATAATAATAATAATAATAATAATAATAATAATAATAATAATAATAATAATAATAATAATAATAATAATAATAATAATAATAATAATAATAATAATAATAATAATAATAATAATGATGATAATGATGATGATGATGATGATGATGATGATGATGATGATGGTGGTGATGATGATGATGATGATGATGTAACGATAATAATAATAAAAATAATAATAATATATATATATATATTAATTCTTTATTTGTCATAAAAACGGTTCCCTCATTATAATAAAATTGAGTTAGCCTCAGCGTAATGTTAAAATAACAACACTGTTCAAGACAAATGCGTCCAGTGCATACTAAAAAAACTAAAGTGCAAACTATATACAATATAATGAACATATTTACAAATACCATATTAAAATATTTTCACAAACAATTATAGGAAAGTACATTAAATTTTACATGACATAGTGTACACTATTTATACATTTAACATTACGAAACACGAAACTAACATAACACGTATTACATTACATAATTTTTTTTAAAAATTTCATTTTTAATCATTATATGGAGTCAGGGGCGGGGGTAGATGAAAGTTGAGTCGGTGTAATTAGTATCAGATGCACAATGTGGAAGTTGAAACCTGTTATATTGATATTCTTTTAATTTCTTTTTAAAGTGGTGGAGAGATTCTATTTGTTTTATTTCACTGGGTAGTAAGTTTCATAAATGTATGGCCTGTTTTGATATAGAGTTATTTCCAAATTTATTGTTTTCTGTAATTTGCTTTAAATTGTATGTTCTAGTGTTCAATGTGGTATCAGGAATAAATGCTAAGGGATTGTTTATAAATGGAATGCTCAGTTTATTTATATATTTATAAAGAAATATCAGTGTTTTGTAATCTCGATAGGCTTCTAATATTGGTATTTTTGTGGACGTTCTTAAGCTTGTTGCTAATAATAATAACTACATGCTCCTCGTTGGACTTATGCTCGCGCATGCGCAATAAGTATTTTCAAATGCTCTTGAACCAATACACCGTTTTCTAACCTCACGCTGCCTGGAATACAATTATTATATTTTCAAAAACAGCTACATTTGACAAGGGAAATAAAAATTTTGAATTCGCGCTGATTGGTCGGGTAAAAACAGCCAAATATGGACATAAACTGCTGCTTATATGAGGATGTAAAACAAATTAGCCTCGCGTAGCAATTCTACACGTTTCCGAGGTTCGAAAGAATTCGAGAGCAACAAAATCTTTTGTCGAACAAATTCAGATCGGAAACCATCACAACTGGGCAAAACGGAAGCCGTTATTCCCGGCAAAACGGCGATAAAACACATTTGAGCTGGGAACAATGGCGGACGAGACTATTTTCAATGAAAACAACTTAAAATTAAGCACATATTTGCACATGGTCGTTTGACGCTCTGAAACGTGCGTAAATTTTTCATTATTTTAATCCACGAAGAACAGTCTGCTCCAGTGACTAGAGCTGGTATTGTCACAATGTCCAATGTCTGATAAGAGGATGGGAGAAAATTGTCACTAAAAAGCATCCTGCTTCCCAATTTCTGAAGAACTAAACGTTAATTATTTTGTTACGCAGTCTCTCTTAGCCAGAGCGGAAGTGGGACGGAAGATTGTGATGCGGCTCTTAGTTAAAGGAGAAGAAAACTGAAAACATCTCAAAAAAACTGCTCACACAAAGTTATATTACTTAAAAGAAAACCGGACGATTGTTTAGACTCTATCTCATTTTAATTTACTGTCCAAAATATACATTTTCTTGTCTATAAAAGCTGACAATTGTTCATTATATTTGAATAATATATACATAGTATATATATATATATATATATATATATATATATATATATATATATATAAAGGAAAACAGGATGATTGTGTAAACACGAGTTCAGAATAAAGAATGCTCTAGAATATTGAAAACTACAATAGCTTTTTTTAAATCAAAGGTTAGGTTAAAAAATAATTACCTCGGATGCTCAAATTTTGTTAAACTTTCAAAGCTACGCGCGGCTCAGTGAATCTATTAAGATTGGCAGGGGCGCCTTTTTGTCACATGCGCGTGGACGACAAATGGAAGGCGGTACCGTGATAAATATGACCATGAACTGCAGTGTAAGTTTCTGACACCATATGATGTAGAGACCATTTTCGTGACATCATGCATTTAAGCAGTACTGTAACACTTACGCAAACGTGCTTGATGCACAAAGAAGATGCTTGCCAGTGCACAAACAGTGGTTAGTTTCTACGTAAGCAATAGCTGTGTATGATTGCCGTTAATTAACTTTCTAAGCTAATTATTCAAATATAAGAAACAATTACTAACTTTTAGACGAAAAAAATACATTTTGGACAGTAAATTAAAATCAGATTAAGTCAAAACAATCATCCGGTCTTCCTATTAACAATATAAACTTATACTTAGCAATGTGCTCTCACTAACAACAAAGTACAATTAGTTAACAAATACTTTGAATTAGATATGCTGACAGGATCTCATCATCTTTTATGCAGTTCTATGATCAAAGAAAGCATTTATCAGTGAATTCTTCGCGAGCCTTACTTACGACGCACACAGTGTGATCTATATCTACATCAAAACATTAATGCAAGACGGGACCCAATCTTAAACTATAGGTTAAAATAATCTTCTATTTAAAATATTGAAACAATAGGTACTATTTTTCCAAAAATGACTTTCGTGGAAGTATTATAACCACTCAAACACAATTTCGCTTTCGCGGCATTAGTTACATGAATTTAGCCATTTAAGCGGGCATTCGCGCCTGCATTTCAGAAACGCATTACGCAAAAAAGTTCAGTTCAGACCTCAAAAAACCTCTCAGTTCAGATACTTTAATTTGTG